>APFE030607191.1:0-13265 GCA_000404065.3 Pinus taeda
ATTCAACAAGCCTTCTCTAACTTTTTTTTGAGTGTTTATTAAAAGCATCTAGAAAAGTGTTATAAACCATAAACTATAAGTATTTTATAATATTTTAAACCCTACACCCTAAACCTTATGAATTTTATAACATTTTAACAAGTTTTTCATACCGTTTGTTTACATGTTTATTAAAATAATTTACTAAAGTTTTATAAAACCTAAACCCTAAACCCAAATACATGTGTATTTTATAACATTTTAAACCCTAAACCCTAAGCATTTTATAACATTATAAACCCTAAACATATGAATTTTATAATGTTTCAACAAGCCTTCTCTAACTTTTTTTTGAGTGTTTATTAAAAGCATCTAGAGAAGTGTTATAAACCATAAACCATAAGTATTTTTAATGTTTTAAACCCTAAACCCTAAACCTTAAGAATTTTATAACATTTTAACAAGTGTTTCATACCCTTTGTTTACATGTTTATTAAAATAGTTTACTAAAGTGTTATAAACCCTAAACACTAAACCCTAAGCATTTTATAACATTTTAATAACATTTTATAACATTTTAATAACATTTTGCTTCCTTCAATTATGTAAAGAATCTAGTTGTGCATTTATTTAGTAGATCTGTAATCTACTAGGTTAATAAAGTGATGGGTGCTAGGTTCACGAGAAATTTAACATGGTATCAAAGTTTGAAACTCTGAGAATTGATCTTTGAATCATGTAGGAAGCTAGCTTTATATAGGGACATTGGAGCCATGCTTGACTTTGATCATATGAGGCATAAAACTTTTTCAGGCCAACAAGGTCTTGTAGAGGTTGTATGACATATGAAAACTGAATAGGGTTTGCCAATTTAGTGGATCACCATTTGAAGTGGCTGACAAGCCAACTGCCAGCCAACCCACCTAGTTGTCCATAACATGGGAGTAGTTTGCAAGCATATACCGAAGGTCGACCAACACTAGGGCACAGGCATATAAGTAAAAAGGTTGAGGCGCAACCATTATAGTAGAATCATGCACGAATTACAGACAAGGTGAGGTCACTTTGTACCTAGGGACAAAAGAAGCTCATGCTACGGGAGTGTGTAGTTGCCAAATGGAATAAGTGTTGAGGGTGTGGAGCACCAACAATCGGGAAAAAACACGATAGAGACGGGTGATAGGCCTTGGGATGTGAGGAAGAGTGGTCAATTGATGACATAAGGCAGTGATAGAGCAGATTGCCAAGGATGCACATGGGGGCAGAAAACAAGCAACCAAGAGTAGAATTGGAGTTGTTGCTTGAGCTCTGGTTAGTGACAATCAAAACAAACCCTTGTAAAGGATAAAAATTGTTGGTAGCATAGGCTAAGTTGAATGATGTAGTAGTCCTTCAAGAATGATGGTTACATTGTTTACTAACAATGTAACCTCTGAGAGCTTTAGTTGACTATTATTGTTCTCAAAATAACAATGAATCTACTTTATAGTGGACATGGGTAGCATGCAAATATATTTGTATGTGTCAAGTAGATGATCTTTGGTATGAATGAAAAGAAAAGATATTCTAAATAGCACAATGCTCTAGAAAAAATTATAGTTGTTTGGAAAATACAAAGATGAAAGTATGGAGACAAATTTCCTCTAAGGAATATATTCTTTTAACTATGAATTTTCTTTCTCAACTTGTAGGATTATTTTTTTAATAAACATTCAATGATTAAATATTGTATCAAAAAACCAAGTAAGATTGGACAAAATATACCAAATGTTAGAAGAAAAAAGTAAAAAATCTTTAAAACCACACAAACTATCATAACAAAAAAAACTTTATATGCAAAATTTTAAACAAATAGATCCAACAACAAAATAAGATATATTATCTCACTCCTTATATGATTAAAGAAGAAAAATGATAATTCTCGATAGGTTATTTTTTCAAAGTCTATAAAACATTATAATAAAAAAAAGTTAAATACAATAGAATGTACACATTCAAATAAATCTATATATAGTGGCTTTAGTTTCTTTGAGATGTTAAAAATGCATAAATTAAACAATATACGAATTAAAAGGAACATACTTCTAATGTACATTTACAAATTAAGTTGACATCCTTCACCTTCGGTTTCAAATCACATTAAATTAGGAAATAGTTTAACGTATAGATGAAATGGATTTTTCACTAGAATTTGGGGTTTCAATTTCAGGCAAGATTGTATTTTTTTTATTAAAATATATATTTTGAATGTATAAATGGATTCAATTCACTCAAAAAAATAGGGCATTGGAATTCTACATATCAAAAAACTCAAACTCACACTTTAAAAAATCGTTAACAAATTTCAGATAAAATTAACTAGAAACAATGCCTCAAAGAGTCATTTTCCTCTATTAATTATAAAACACATTAAATTTCATTTATAAAATTAACTAGAAACAATGCCTCAAAGAGTCATTTTACTATATTAATTATAAAACACATTAAATTTCATTTAGTATTGAAAAAGGTGAAATATAACTTTGAATATAAAAATCTCTGATTTTCAATAAAAAAAATTAAAACTTGAAGACTAAATATATTGAACGTGTTAAGATAGAAATAGAGAAATATAATGGCGATCACTCCTTCATCAATAACCTTGTAGTATTAGTTGCTAACGGCCAAAAGAAGAGGATCAGAAAATGCCTGTGCTAAGATTACTTAATGTACTTTGAAGTGATATGGAGAGAATTTCAGGAGAAACATCTCAAGAGTTTTTGTTATAGACATTGTGGTAAACTGTGATCAACTCCTTTAAAGGTTGATTAAGTGTTTTATTTTTAGATAATTGAGGTAGGGAATCTTTAAACGCATATATATTTGTTCCTTTAAATGAAAAGCTGGAAGTTATTTTGTTCACATCATCTTCTTCTATCATTTGTAGTCACACCAATTTTTTTTGTGTATGTCAATGTTTGGATTCGACTTTGTATTACTCAAATGGTTTTGACATGAAATTTTGTTTTAATATTTGTAATTGTGATAAGACTTGGGTTAAATATATCACTGACTAGAGAACTCATTTATGATTATTGTGAACTTATATTCATGTGTACGGTGATCTTTATTTGGAAAGTCTCAAATCTTTAATCATGAGAAATGATGGTTTTCGGGCTAAGGGTTATTGCTTTGAGATTTGTATTAGGGTGTTATGGGTGATTTGGCATTCTCATCAGGGTTGTTAATATTTATTTGCACCAATTTTCTCAAATTCGCCGCTCATAGACACTCATACATGACATCAATTAATGTCTCTGTACCATACCTCCTAGCTCTCAACAATTGAGTTAATCCCTTGGGGTTTGAAGGTTACAAACAATTTGTTGTTTCATTGTTCTTGTTCATATTTTTCACATTTATATATAGTTAAATGTTTGGTGACACACTTGCTGTGCATTTTCCCTCTATGTTTCAGCCTAATTCATGGCTAAAACCCTCTTAGATTCTAACCATGGCACCCCTTATCCATTTTAAAGCCATTTGAGCTGAGATAGTAGAGGCATGCGATGAATGTGCATACTTGTTCCACCAGGTCAGCTAGTGGGATTTCCTTTCCTTTAGTTGTTTCAGGGTTATAGTAAATGGGTTGTTAAAGCTTTTTCCTCTTCTTTTGATAAAAATAAATCCTAAGTGGGTGATCTAGATTTGGTTACAAATGTTGATTTAAATGCAACATCTACTCATCTCACCTTTGAGGGAGAGAAATGGTCTAAAAGTTGCGCAATGTGTGACATTTCCTCGAGGCAACTTATCGTCAATAAATATTGTGTATATCATGTGAAAGGTATGACAATTTCCTCTTTGAAATCTAAATGGCGTAATTTAGTGCTTTTGTTAGATCAATATGTTACTTGCGAAGGGTGACATAATCTGGTTTTTATTTATCATAAAAGGTTGTTATAGGCATTTCTTATCCATAAACATAATTTTCCCTTTTTATCTATATAAAATCCTAACTAAAATGTCCTTCACGTACCATTCATGTTGCAAGAACTCTTAAAGATCACTCTTTCATCACAGTTTCATTTATTCTAGTTAGACACGATTTGGAAAAGACAGCGGATGAATATGATCATTTCCGAGACTGAAATAGTTTTGAAAAACCCCAATTACCCGAGTATTATAATTCCTCATGTATTTGTTCACATAACCCTTCGTTAGAAAGTCTTGTTCAATAACCTTATCATCATTCATTATACAATGATTGTGAAGAATCGTTATTAAGTACCTTGAAATTATTACTTTGTACTTGATCACACTTCCAACTATAAACTAAAAATGAAGAGGACATAAGAAATTAATGACATCGATCAAGCAATAATAGACTTAAGAGATTAATCGAGCAATAACAGACCTAAGAGATTAATGAAATCGATTGAGCAATGTCAGAGCATAAAGATTTAAAAACATTAAATTAGGCCACGGAAGTAGTGAAAAAGGACACGAAGTAGAAATAAAAAACAAGAAAATTGAAAATTCTACACTAATATATACCTCCAAAACTAAATAATAAATTATGAATATGAATATAAATATAAAAAACATATCTAATCTACGCAACCAAAACTAAATAATAAATTATGAATATGAATATAAATATAAAAAACACATGTAATCTACGCAACCAAAAAGAGAAAATAAATATAAAAAACATACCATATGCCCGTAACAAATATCACTATCACCACTATAACAAAGATCACTATTATTGCTATGTTCCCTCCTCTCTACTGTAAGTACCTCCCTTATCACTGTTACTGCTTTCTGGTTCCCTCCTCTCCACCGTAAATACCCCCCAATGTTGACATCGACTTGTGTTCGTCCATGCATCCCTTCAGATAGACAAAACAGAAATACATATCATAGTTACGTAGAATCACTTTTACTGCAAACGCAAATGATGAAGCGACTCGACTCTTCTCCATCAAAAGCTACATGGTACGGGCACACAACAAAGAGACAATATAAAAAGAAACAGAGAACCAACACAAAGTCACAGCTAGACACGAGGAATCACTTTTACTGCAAATAAACATAAAACCTTGAATCATAAGCATTTTATAACATTTTAAACCATATATCCTAAACCCTTAACCCTCAAACCCAAGAATTTTATAACATTTAAACAAGTGTTTTGTGACCTTACTTTAAGTGTTTATTAAAACCATTTACTAAAGTGTTATAAACAATAAACCCTAAACCCTAAGCATTTTATAACATTTTAAAACCCTAAACCCTAAAACATAAAACTTAAACCCCAAACCCTAAAACCTAAACCCTAAGAACTCAATGCTAAAATAAAGTGTTATAAACCTTAACCCCTAAACCCTAAGAATTTTATAACATTTTAACAAGATTTATGCAATTTTTTCTAAGTGATTATTAAAATAATTTACTAAAGTGTTTTAAATCCTAAAGCATAGACACTAAACCCTAAGAATTTTATAACATTTTAAGCCCCAAATCTTAAACCCTAAACCCTAAATAATAACAACTAAACATTTTATAACATTTTAAACCCCAAACCCTAAGCATTTTGTAATGTTTTAAAGCTTAAGCCCTAAACATTATACCCTAAGAATTTTATAACATTTTAACATGTGTTTTGTAACTTTTTTTAAGCGTTTATTAAAATCATTTAATAAATTTCCCTTAACCATAAACCCTAAACCCTACACCCTAAACATGCTATAACATTTTAAACCTAAACCCTTTAACATAAACCCTAAACCCTAAGCATTCTATTACATTTTAAACCCAAAAATTAAATCCTAATCATTCTATAACATTTTATTAAGTGTGTTGTAGCTTTTTTTAAGTGTTTATTAAAAGCATTTACTAAAGTTTTCTAAACCCTAAATAATAAACCCAAAGCCCTAAGTATTTTATAACATTTTAAACCCTAAATCCTAAACCCAAAATCTTAAGAATTTTATAACATTTCAAAAAGTGTTTTTTAACTCTTTTTTAAGTGTTTATTAAAAGCATTGACTAAAATATTATCAAACCTAAATGCTAATCAATGAGAATTTGATAACATTTTAAACTATAAACCCTAAGCATTTTATAACATTTTAACAAGCATTTTGTAGTTTTATTTTAGCTTTTTTATTAAAATCATGGACTAAAGTGTTATATACCCTAATCCCTAAAACCAAAATTCTAAACCCTAACCCAACACCATAAGCATTTTATAACATCTTAAACCCTAAACCCTAACCATTTTATAAAATTTTAACAAGCGTTTTGATTTTTTTTAAAGTGTTTATTAAAATAATTTACTAAAGTGTTATAAAACCTAAACCCTAAACCCAAATCCATGTGTAGTTTATAACATTTTAAACCCTAAACCCTAAGAATTTTATAACATTATAAACCCTAAACCCTATGAATTTTATAATGTTTCAACAAGCCTTCTCTAAATTTTTTTTGAGTGTTTATTAAAAGCATCTAGAAAAGTGTTATAAACCATAAAACATAAGTATTTTATAATATTTTAAACCCTACACCCTAAACCTTATGAATTTTATAACATTTTAACAAGTGTTTCATACCGTTTGTTTACATGTTTATTAAAATAATTTACTAACTTTTTTTTGAGTGTTTATTAAAAGCATCTAGAGAAGTGTTATAAACCATAAGTATTTTTAATTTTTTAAACCGTAAAACCTAAACCTTAAGAATTTTATAACATTTTAACAAGTGTTTCATACCCTTTGTTTACATGTTTATTAAAATAATTTACTAAAGTGTTATAAACCCTAAACACTAAACACTAAGCATTTTAAAACATTTTAAACCATATAACCTAAAAGCTTAACCCTCAACCCCAAGTATTTTATAACATTTAAACAAGGATTTTATAACTTAAATTGTTTATTAAAACCATTTACTAAAGTGTTCTTAACCATAAAGAATAAACCCTAAACCCTAAGAATTTTATAACATTTTAACAAGTGTATTGTACTTCTTTTTAAGTGTTTATTAAATCCATTTACTAAAGTGTTATAAACACTAAATGCCTAATAAATAAATTCTAAACCCTAAACCATAAGCATTTTATAAAATTTTAAACCCTAAACCCTAAGCATTCTATAACATTTAACAAGTTTTTTGATATTTTTTTAAATGTTTATTAAAAGAATTTACTAAAGTGTTATAAAACCTAAACACCAAATCATAAGCCCTATGTATTTTATAACATTCTAAACCCTAAACCGTAAGAATTTTATAACATTGTAAACCCTAAAACCTATGAATTTGACAACATTTCAACAAGCCTTCTCTAGCGTTTTTTTGAGTGTTTATTAAAAGCATATAGTAAAGTGTTATAAACCATAATCCCTAAGCATTCTATAACTTTTTAAAAATCCTTTTACAACATTTTCTAAAGTGTTTATTACAAGTATTTACTAAAGTGTTATAAGCGCTAAACCTTAAACCCTAAACCTTAACCATCTATTAACATTTTAAACACTAAACCATAAAGCCTAAACCCTAAGCATTTTATAACATTTTAACTAGCCTTTTGTAACATTTCTTTAAGTGTTTATTAAAAGAATTTACTAAAGTGTTATAAGCCCTAAACCCTAATTCCTAAACACTAACCATAAACCCAAAACCCTAAGAATTTTATAACATTTTAAACCCTAAACCATGAGCATTTTATAACATTTTGATAAGTGCCTTATAACATTTTAATAAGTGTTATAAACAATAAACCCTAAGCATTTTATAACATTTTAAACCCTACAACCTAAGCATTTAATAACATTTTAAACTCTCCACCCTAAAAATTATAACCTAAGATTTTTATAATATTTTAACAAGCATTTTGTAACTTTTCTTTTAAGTTTTTATTATAATCATTTACTAAAGAGTTATAAACCTTATTCCCTAAAACGAAACTCTTAACCCTAAAAGCTACACCCTAGGCATTTTATAACATTTTAAACCCTAAACCGTATGCATTTTATAAGATTTTAACAAGTGTTTTGAATCTTTTTTTAAAGAGTTTATAAAAATAATCTACTAAAGTGTTATAAAAACTAAAGCCTAAAGCCTAAGACTTGTGGATTTTATAACATTTTAAACCCTAAACCATAAGAATTTTATAGCATTATAATCCCTAAAACGTTTTGAGTTTTATAACATTCCAACAAGCCTTCTCTAACTTCTTTTTGAGTGTTTATTAAAATCATTTAGCAATGTGTTATAAACCGGAAACCCTAAGCATTTTATACTATCTCAAAAAATGTTCTGTAATTTTTTTCAAGTGTTTGTTAAAAGCATTTACAAAAGTTTTATAAGCCCTAAACCTTAAACCTTAAATCTCAAGCATATGTTAACAGTTTGAACACTAAACGCTAAATCTTAAACCCTACACATTTTATAGCATTTTAACTAGAGTCTTGTAACATTTCTTTAAGTGTTTATTAAAATAATTTACTAAAGTGTTATAAACCCTAAATCCTGATTTCTAAACCCTAAACCTTAAATCCTAGAATTTTATAACATTTTAACAAGCATTTTGTAACTTCCTTTAGGTGTTTATTAAAAGGATTTTCTAAATTGTTATAAACCCTAAACCTTAGTCATTTTATAACATTTTAAGAATTGTTTTGAAACTTTTTCAAGTTCTTATTAAAAACATTTACTAAAGTGTTATAAACCCTAAACCCTAGACCCTAAACCCTAAGAATTTTATTAAATTTAAAACCCTAAATCCTAAAACCTAAACCCTAAACTCTGAAACCTAAACCCTACACCCAATTTTTTTTATAACATTTTAAAAAATATTTAGTAACGTTTTTTAATTGTTGATTAAAATCATTTACTAAAGTGTTATAAACCTGAAACAATGAACCGTAAGCACTTTTTAACATTTTAGACCCTAAAACCTAAACCTTAAGCATTTTATAACATTTTAACAAGTGTTTCGTACCTTTTTTTACGTGTTTATTAAAATAATTTACTAAAGTGTTATAAACCCTAAACACTTAACCCTCAACCCCATGCATTATATAACATTTGCACAATTGTTTGTAACTTTACGTTAAGTGCTTATTAAAATCATTTACTAAAGTGTTATAAACACTAAACACTAAAACTTAAGCATTTTATAACATTTTTAAACCCTAAACCTTAAACACTAAACCATAAACCATAAACCCCAAACCATAAACCCTAAACACTAAACTAAAGTGTCATAAACCTTAGAGCATAAATTCATTTACTAAATTCTTCTAAATTCTAAAGCATAAATATTAAACCCTAATCATTTTATAACATTTTAAACCCTAAATCATAAAACCTAAACCCTAAGCTCTAACCACTAAGCATTTTAGAACATTTTAAACTCTAAAACCTAATCATTTTATAACATTTTAAACACTAAACCAAATCATTATAGGCTAAGAATTTTATAACATTTTAACATGCGTTTTATAACTTATTTTAAGAATTTATTAAAATCTACTAAAGTGTTATAAACCCTAAATGCTAAACACTAAACCCTAATTCCTACACCATAAGCATTTTATGAAATTTTAAAGCCTAAAGCCTAAATGTTAATCATTTTATAACATTTTAACAATCCTTTTGTAATATTTTTAAGTGTTTATTAAAAGGATTTACTAAACAATTGTAAACCCCAAAACCTAAACCCTAAACGTTAAACCTTAAGTATTTTATAACATTATAAAGCCAAGCACTAAACCCTAAACATTTTATAACATTTTATTAAGAATTTTGTATCTTTTTTTAAGTGTTTACTACAAGCATTTACTAAAGTGTTCTAAACCCTAAAGAACAAACCCTAAACCCTAAGCATTTTATAACATTTTAAACCCTAAGTCCTAAACCCTAAACCCTAAGCATTTTATAGCATTTTAGTAGGGTTTTGTAGCTTTTTCTAACTATTTATTCAAATCATTTACTAAAGTGTTATAAACCGTAAACCCTACACCCTAAGCATTTTATAACATTTTAAACCCTAAGCCCTAAAGAGTTTATTTTTCATGGACTTCATAACTTATCTCTGTTATATGACATGTGTAGATTGATTGTATGTAAACCTAGAGATGATATAGGTCATAAACGGAGTGGTCAATTCCAACCTATCTCAAGGACCAATTACAAGTCTACCTCACATCACTTTGACATCTCAATGTGTTTCAATTTCTGAACCAAGGAAAATGTAGACAATAAAAGGGAAGATGAAGAAAAATGTTTTCATGAACCTAATGCACAGATCTATAATGCACCTAGGGTAACAGTGATAAATAATTTTTCATTAAATGTGGAGATTGATATTGATATGCGCTAAGGGAGCCATGCTTAGTGGTGCAAAAAACAGTTGAAGACATTCTTTGAAGTGATGATTAAGTATCCAACCATAAGGCGTTACATGGAATTTTGGATGCACTATAGTGACACAATGTCTTAGCTAAGGGGGTGTATTACAATGATTATTTGAACAATAATACTAAGTATAGAGACTAAAGTGCTGTCATATGAGATGATACCTCCCTTGCGCTATGATGGATCCTCCCCCAAGGTCGTAGGGTTGAATTTGAATTTCCCTAGGCATGAGTGGAATTATGCCAATGAAGATTCCCTAGGGTAATATGCCACATGGAACCATAGGGAATCCACCCCTGTGCCAAGAGGAATGATTAAGAAACCTTAAAAAATGAATATTTTGTCTTTAAGGAATCTTTATTTTCCCTTTCTATTGAGACCCCATATGTTCCATAAAATCACTTTCATTGAGAATGATTGATGGGGTGAACATCTTTGAAAGTAAGTAATATTGTGTAAATCGGCGAGAAGATTCCCTACCTATTCCATCAATTGTTGTATAGTTCTCCTCCCCCATCATTTGTCTCCTTTGAGTGGTTTGAGGGGAGTCTCTCTAATTGAAAGAAAAAGAACACTAGTTAGGAGTTGTGGGAGTCATCATTCTCTCCAAAAGGGTGAATCAAATCTTGAGATATGATTGTTAGAGAAGAACCATTTGCACCTCGAAAAATGAAATGGGTAATATCTCGAAGAGAGTTTTCTCCTCTACTTCCATTTCATCCAAGCCTTCTATTTTTACCTAATAACTTGTCTCCATTATGATTTCTTCGAACATTGTCTTCACATCATGCATTTTAGATTTCATAATTGTTATGTCTTCCATTGTGTTATATGGGTTCTTCCTTTTCTTTGTAGAAGTATCTTGGGTGGGCTTGGGTTGTGGCTCCAAGGATTCCTTAGGTAATTTTTAATCCTATTGTAGAGGATCTTGCTCTGCTAAGGGTTCATTTTTCTTATCTTTCTGTGTGGATATTTCTATGCTAAGCCAAAGCATTTTCTTTATCTTAGTTGAAATGGGGCATCTAGAACGAGATGAAGAACGATCATGAATGATCTTATAAATTAGTGAAAATCATGGTAAGAAAACCTTTGGCTCCAATATGAAAATCAACATGCACTTATGGGTGCCATTTAGCCTTGATCCATGCTGCCAAATCTGGTTTTGGTGGCCAAGCACTAATAAATTTGCACATTAAAGTGCGGTCATGCCTGAACTCTATCTGCTCCAAGATTTTATCTCACTTGACATCACATGTGGGGTTTTCAATGAATTTAGAGATGCAACATCTTGATCTAATTTTGTACATTGTAGTGCCTAAGATTGAGGCATCTTGTCGACCTCTTTGGGATGGATTTCTAAGGAGGTGGGAGGATTGATAAGTTGTTGTTCTTGCCTCCTTCTTCCTACGCTTAGCATCTCCTAAGACTACATTTCGATAGGAGGCTAACCACGCCCTCTTCCTTAGACAAGGAAACCATAAATTGATTAGAATCAAGCTAAAAGTGAAGTACTAGCGAAAAATTAGAATTGGTTGTAAAAAGTCTTAAATCTTATTAGTTGATTTGATTAATTAATTGAGCCCCTCTTTCTTTCATTAATTATTCTATTTATATAGAATTATTTAGTACATTTTATTTATTTATATTTATATTAATTACAAAAAAATAATAAATTTAATATTATTACAAAAGTATTTTTATCTATTATTTAATAATAATAAAGAAACCTAATTCTATACGATAATAAACATGATATGAAACCTAATTCTATATTAATGAAAACCTAACTCTATATTATAAACATTATATAAAATAATTTGAAAAAACAGCAAGCAACACGTGGCCTTCAGGCTGATGAGCCATCGCATGAGGCGGAAGTGTGCTGCTAGTTCAATACGAAAGCAGTTTGTGCTAGCAGTTTGCCGCTAGTTCAGTGCGAAAGCAGTGGTGGTTCAGTTCTCCCATAGCCTTAATCCAGCTATCCAGGTTGAATCGAGTGCCCAAGTTTGATCAACTGAATGAATGAATTCCCTGAATTCATTTTCTTGATGGGATAGGTAATTAGGTAATACACCAGTTTTGAGCTGAAAATTGTAAGTTGGATTTTACTTACGGGAGTCATGGCAGACACAGAGAACAACAGGTGTGAGACGTTATTAGCATTCTACCAGAAATCATTCAAAGATGATAGCGGCCTTTGGGTTCTCAACGAATATCTTACCCGGTATGTGTGTATTCTTTGTAGCCATACATAAAGTGTCATTGACATATATTTTGGACAGTTGAGGCTAATGAATATGCATATTGACCAAGACTACTGAAATTCTATTGAGTGTAATTTGTATTTTCCTTTTAAGACTTGCAAATTCTCACAATTATCGTCGCGATGCTAATTGATCAGTAATGCATCTGCTAATTACCATCGCAATGCAATTATCTGGTGAGATTATCAGAATATCCATATATTTTCACGTATGAATGTTTTGTATTAGGGCTTACCGTAAGAATCTTTCGTATATGGATTCTTTATATATTCATTATCAATTATCTATTCATTATTAATGCTTATGCAAATGTGGGTGGTTGGTTATCAACGTGGTATGCATAAGTGGTTTACTCACTATCAACACGGTAGTTATAATTCTATTTTCCCAGGATACACGGCTCGATATGCGAATTGTCTTGGCTGATATGCGATGTTTTCCTGACCGTAACAATTTCCGACAGGTATATCCTCGAATACGCGAGTAAATTTCTCGCTATCCGAGCAATCTTTGCTGGATATGCTACATATTTCCGGTCAATGCAGGTTGGGTATGCTGAATATGCGAATTATTTATCAGAAATGCATCTTATCTCCATCGAACAATTTTTTTGAGTTC
>APFE030607192.1:0-50572 GCA_000404065.3 Pinus taeda
AAACCCCCTATGACCCCCCAACCCCCCAATCCCCCGGTTAACTACATAGGCTAGTCGTGGAAAGAATATAACACAACCCAACACTTGGGCCAATACACATACCTCTGCAAGTTAGCCACGGTCTTCCCTACACTAAAGTGCCTTGAAACCTTGGAGATGTGAGCCTCTCTAATTAGTTGCAAACACTTACCTTTAGGAAAACATAGTTTATCTAGCCTGTAGAGTAACCCATCCTAGAGATTGTAGTGAATGGTATTGTCACCATCGTGCACATGACTTTGAATCTACATCTACTAATACACCTTCTTAAAGTACTCATCTTCTGAATATGCCTCTATGTATGCTTCATGGGTGAATGGCTCCATGTGCATAAGAGTCCCCAATTCTGTAATCTTTGATGTAGGTGGCCTTGAAAGCATCTCGACCAACTTGTTTGTGCTTCCCTTCTTATACTTGATAACCAAATGAAATTGTTGTAAAAACCCCATCTACTTGTAATGCCTGGTCTATTGTATCTTACTCCGGGCCTACAAGTACTATAATGACTTGTGATTGGTGTGGATTATTGTCTCCTTTCCCATTAGATAGAGCTTCCACTTATTCACATATTTGACAATGGAATATATCTCATTATCGTAGGTAGGGTAGTTAAGAACTGCCCCATGAAGTACTTCAGAATAGTAGTAAATAGGCCTTCCTCCTTGCATCAAGAAAACTCCATTACATACCCACTCATATCTATCTCCACTTCAAAGGGCCGCTACAAGTTTGGCAATGCCAAAATTGGTGCTTCATTAATCTTCTTCTTTAACTCATCAAAAGCCTTCTGCTGACCTTTTCCCCACTGGAAACTCTCGCCACTTGCTGTTATGGTGTGGAATGGTGTTGCTACCGCTGAAAATGAGGCTATGAATTTCCTTAGGTATTGTGCTACCCCAATGAAATTCCTAACCTCAGTAACATTAGTAGTCACTGACCTTTTCATGATGGCCACCATCTTGGAAGGATCTATCTTCAATTCTCCTCTACCAATAACATATCCCAAATACACCAGGTTACTACGCAAACTTGCACTTCTTGATATTTGCTAGCAGTTGGTTTTCTTTAATGTTTCTAGCACCTTCGTTAAATGTGAAATATGCTCCTCCCAGGTAGAACCATATATTGGTATATCATCCAAATAGACTACAAATGAATCTATAAAAGGGCGCAATACATCATTCATTAATCTCATAAATGTAGCTGGTGTATAACATAGGCCAAATGGCATACATAACCACTCATACAAACCTTGCATAGTTTTGAAGGTAGTCTTCCATGTATCTTCTTCTTTGATTCGAACTTGGTGATATCTAGACTTCAAGTCCATCTTGGTGAAATACTTTGCTTGCTGCAATTGATCTAGAAGATCGTCTATCTTGGGTAGGGGGTATCTGTTCTTGAGTGTGATTTTATTCAACGCCCTGTAATCTATACACATCTTCCAAGTCACATCCTTATTCAGTACAATGATGATGGGCGACCCACATGGTGATGTACTCAGTCGAATGGCACCCTGTTCTAGAAGCTGCTGCAACTATTTTTTCACCTCACTTGCTTCTATAACAGACTTCTGTACATCCTAATATTTGGAAATTAGGGAGTCTGGAAATAGATGGATCTCATGTTCCACTTCTCTCTTAGGGGGTAACCCTTTAGGCTCTCAGAACACATCCTTGTATGCTTGTAACAAGTCCTCCAATTTATACTTCTGTTTCTTAGTACACCCCTTTAGGGATGCCTTACCGCTTATTGACTCTACAGTTTGACTTTCACTTAAAAAAATAAAACATGCTTCTTGCTGGAACTGTTACATTTATTGGCTTCGTAGGCACTAACCAGTGAATTTTTTTACTTTCCTTTATGCTCATTGATGATGTGTGATGCAGGTAAATTCTAAGTGCAGAAACAAACAATTCCTCTAGCCCGGGAGAGTGGGTCTAGTCACAAATAGAAAATCTATGGAAGATTTCCTTAAGCTAGAATGAAATAAGAGGGCCTACCTCTTAGAAATCTATTCTTCTTGGTGATGATCTTCCTTCCTCGCTCCAGATATCTTTTGTTTCCTTCCTTCGCACACCCGAAACATGAAAATAACAGTAAGCAACAAACATTATAGCATACAATATTGTATTCAACCTACTTAACAGGTCAAGGAACATTAAGCCATAAATATGTAATATGACACTTCATGTAAGAAATCAATCAATAGTTGCATTTATATAAATCAAGAAGAGATTACAACTAATGCCTTGATGTTGTTGGTCTCCTTTGACATATTTGGGTTCCCACACTTTTGCTAGCACTTCATGGAAAACCCCAACAATAGAGGTTTTAAGGCCTCTTTTACTCTAGTCTCAAATCACACCAAAACACACTATTCTCCCTCAGACACACATTATAAAACTTCATACTATAGATGTCTTGTTGATTATTCTAACTCCAAACTAAAAACTTGAGCCATAACTTAATCAGGACTAACTTGTGCTTCGGAAGAAGAGAGGTTTATATAGCTTGGATGGGGGGGAGATGGTTTCTCTTCTCATGGGAGAAGGCTTTATCTCTTGATTAGTTCCATCCTAATAGGGGAAATGGGCCCAGACTGACCTCTGCAACTCCATCCAGCCTAACCATTTACTAGACTTACGCTATGAAGCTTCTAGAGCTAGAAGCTTCGGCTCCATATTTAAAAAACCTTCTAAGAGAGGATCGATGCAACTGAGAAAGGGCTCAGTTGATATGATTTGCACTAGGGAAAGTTGTAATCCCTACATATCAGCACGAGGAGGACATGGGTCATTAGCGCTAGTCTTGTAAACTGGGATAAACAAAAGATTTTTGGGAAATGATGCAAAAGGGAATTGTTCTACTCATGAAGAGGGACATAATGGGAGTTTCTTCATGATAGGAAAGCATGTCGGGTACATTGTATAGGCCCTCTAGGATTGTAGATGGGGATTACAGGGACAGTGATAAAATTATGTGTAACAGATGCCCCCTAAAGCGTGAAGGCCGAGCTAGAGTAAGGGGTGAAATGCTTTACAAGTGGAAGTGGGGAATGAGAATCCATCATCAAAAAACCTGCAAGCAAACATAGATACATATAAATCACTGAAAACTCTGAATAATAATACATGAAGCATGGTATGGATGCAATAATCTAGAGAATAACCATGTATATGGATCCAAGGCATGGGCCCAACCATCTAGTAGAAAGTATCATGAAGAAACCAAGGTATGGTCGCAGCCATCCAATAATGAGAAGGATCACATATAAAAAATCATGGTGTGGTCGCAGCCATCCATCTAAAAGAGACATGTATATTGACATGACCATGTCACATCACCTCACAACCTAGACTTGTGTAATCTTAGCCCAGGGTCTTGCACTACAAAATACCT
Source organism: Pinus taeda (assembly GCA_000404065.3). Classification (NCBI taxonomy): domain Eukaryota; kingdom Viridiplantae; phylum Streptophyta; class Pinopsida; order Pinales; family Pinaceae; genus Pinus; species Pinus taeda. Next base: position 3,442 of record APFE030607192.1, read on the forward strand.
GATCAAAGTACAAATCCTAATATGTGAATGAATGTGTTGAAGTCGAACATGTTAAGAAGTCGCTTGATTACCAGTCAATGATGTGAACCATTAACAAGCATGAGAGAAACCACCAATAATGACAATCGCTGTCAAGGTACTGGCAGCACAGTTCACGGAATGTGAATTAAGGAACTAATGTCGAACACCCGTGAAATCACCCGTTCGAAAGCCAATGATGTGAAATTGTCATCAAGTGCAAAGAACTTGCCATTAGGGCATGCAAGCTCTAAGGTAATGGAAGGGAGTCTCACAGCCTTCTTTCTAGATAATGAGCTGAAGTCGACATGAAGTGACTGTGTTGAAGGAAGGCCATGATGTATCCCACATCATTGACATGAGACAAAGGGATGAAAATGATGTTAGATGATACAGAGAATCAGGAGTAAGTGTAATTGTAGAGGGACTGAATCTTTCAACATATTGGTGACACAATTTCAGAGTTTAGCAGCTTTTGGATCCATGGTATTAGTGGTCATGATGATGTGGCAGAGAACAAACACAAGGTCAAGTGAACGACCCAACCCAGGAAAGTCAATGATGAAGTGAGGATATCGCAACTCAAAAAGAAATAGAGAGTGTCATGTTCAAGAGTGAGTTTTCAACATGATTTATAGGATTTCCAAATTTCCCCCCACCATTTTTGGTAGGTACCCCAATTATTTTTTATCGCAAGGTTGAAGGACATAACATGTGCTTGCATTTTAAGTAAATCCTTCAGATGAATCCAACCTAGTAAGTTTAATAAGCCCTAGGAAGGAGAAGCTCACATTCGTCGTGGTGACGAATCAAATGTCATTTAATGTTTTAATGAGTCCAAAAAAGGGGTGAATCAATATCTTTTTCATGTTTAGAGAGTTTGAAAAAGACACGGAAAATAAAAAATTCACATGGTCCGTTTTTGTACATTTGTGTCTTTTGAGCCCGAAAAGGTAGAAAATGATGCTCGAGAGAACTACTTGACCATTTCAGTCAAGGAGTACCTTTTTCATAAATAGTGCATCCCAAACTGAAAAAGGGGTAAAAGTATACTGGGTGCACGACGTTTCACAAACTTTAACAAGTTCAAAAATGATAAGAGCTCAGAAATATTTTCGTGTTTTAAGAGTCATAAAAGAGTTGAAAGAAGACCCCCCCATTTTTTTCTCTTTAATAACTCAAAAAGGGAAAAAATACTCGGCAATATTTTCATATTTTATGAGTCAAAAAAGAGCTTAAAGGTGACTCGTCCTAGAGGAACAAGTAGTATAAAGGGTAGTAATTGGTTCCAACAATGGAGGAACTGCTCGAAACATGTAATGGTCAAGAGGTTGGCTAATAAAACCACTCATTGCTGCGCTTCATTAGGAAAGGAAAAAACAACCAAGTGAAAGCATATGATTGGCCAAAGAGATGGTGGTGATGGAATAAAACAACCAAGGCTCATCTAGTAGAAATTAGTTGATTAAAACAACAATCAAGAGATGCAAATTGGGCATGGGTTGATTTTTACACAAGCTTGAACCATGGAGAACTCTGCTTGGATTTAGTTTCATGTTTACACAAGCTTGAGATGAAAAGCTAAGCTTGAGATAAGTTTTCATAATGACTCAATTTGAGGTACATGCCCTCGAAGCTTCATTTCATTCAACTAGGTGAATGGAATGAAGGTTCACTTTCGAGATCCACGAAAATATCAACTGGGATTTTATGAGATCTTAATCAAAGACTCGATTTAGAAAAGGGAGGTGCTTCATTTTTTAATGAGTTTGACACTAGACCAAGAACTATCCTCACACCCTTTGTTTCATTTTTTGAACGAGATTGACACAAGACAAAGAACCATGCTCACACTCCTTGATTCATTTTTTAACGAGATTTACACAAGACAAGGAACTATGCTCATATTCCTTTTCATGAACCATAAGAGAACATGGCTCCCAAGAGGTCTTCACTAGATGGAAGAACCATGCTCTGGGAGGAATACATGTCATTTGGTACCAAATATATATTAGGTTCCAATGTCCCCATTACATAAAGTACAATACCATCTGTGTGATCATCAACAGATGCAGAGGCAGAACGGGTAGCCACATAATTGACCTGTGGCATTAAAGGTACTACTTGAAAACAAGAGCTGATAGAGGACGATGGTTGCAAAGGAGGTGCATGGTGACCAATGAATAATAGTTGATCAATAGTCACAATTCTCCTGTTGTGCGAAAAACAAATGACACAGAAAAGTGAAGAAACAATAGCTCGCATGACATAAACATAGTCACATCCAAGGAGAAGATTGAAATATAAGGGACCTTGGACTACCATCACGTCTATATAGACGGTATTTCCTCCCAAAGTAATAGGGAACTTCAGAATGCTCCCTGAGGGTTGACTGGATCCTCTGTTGAAATCCAGCAAATTCTGAGTGACAGGCACAAGCTATGGGGAACACAAAGATTACCAAGTAGTAGAAGGCATGATGCTAACAAACGTACCTTCATTTAATATAGTGCCATGTACTACCATATTATAGGCTTCTACTGTAATATGGAAAGGCACATAAGATGGGAGGAAGAATGCAATCACTTGACTCCAATCAAAATAAAAAACATAACTACTTGGTGGGGGTATCATATGATTGCCACCATGCTCTGTGGGACAAGGACAAGGACTCTCCTGAACAACTCGGATGGGAGGGTCACTCTTAGATTCATGAGAATCTAAGGGGATGAGAAGAGCATGAACAATATGATCACTACTCTTGTTGGAAAAAGAGTGAACGACTGAAGGCGGAGACAAGTAGACACTTTTTTTGACCAATGGTCGGTCGACAAAAGCCAAAAGAGAGTCATGCTCAGGAAGAGCAGGTTGGACAAGAGATAAATCCAAGTCAATCTCTTTACCAACTAGGAGAGGGTTAGAGGAAAGCCTTGATAACTAACAAGAAGTTGGGGTTGAGGAGCTGCAAGGTTTTCCAAAAATTTGGAAGCTTTATCCATAAGAGGAGAAAGGTGAAGAAGATGCTCTCCTTCACATAACCTACAGGGGAAGCTAATCTTCCCTTTCTTCTTACCATCGTTAGTTGAACGTGTAGCATCGACATGATCTCCAGAGGTTAATGGGGATGGTCAATTAAGGTCTCGAGACCATAACTCTAAGACTCTAGGGATGCCAGGAGAATCTCGAAGGAGATGGTTACTCTTACATGGCTTGCAAGGGAATCTAACCTCTTGTGGAGGATTGAAAGGTTTTTCGATAGGAAGTGTGCTTAGAGCAATAGCTGCACGATTGGCCTCTCACTTATTAGACTTCTTCTTCTTCTTCTTCTTAGCCTCCTAGTTACTAGATTTGAAACTTTCACGAGGAGAAGTAGAAGAGGAAGGTGAAGAAATGGGGGAAGAAGGTGAGAGGTAAATTTTAGAATCAACGTGATGTGATTTAAATGAAGGAGATTTTTGCACAGGACTCGGGACACTCAGGACCACCGAGGTTGAAAATAACCGGACAGGTAAACCAATGGTTAACCCAGGGAGGGACAATGTTGCCATATAACGAGCACCAACATTTCCAAAAGAAGGAAAAGGACCAGGATTCCCATCTGAGGAGAACCTTTGATTGGCAGATTTTGGAAATGGTTTCATTGGAATCAACTTTCAAAGAAACACTAAGGAAGATAACTTTAACCATGAATATTTTGTGGGCAGTTAATTTTAAGCCACTAAAACAAAACTTTTCCTTTTCACATTTTTAGAGTCGAGAAAAGGATGAAAGGTGACTCCAGTCGCTTTCAGAATTAACGAGCTCGAAAGGACAAGTACTCGATGACCTTTTCAAATTTAAAGAGTCAAAAAAGATCAAAAGGACTACTCAGGGTACTCTAGGCATAAGGATTACCTGGTAATCGTGAACTACATAATACCTCTCGATGAACCAAGAAGTACGGACAGGTGATCTCCCTGAATGTTGTGCTTGGTATATCATGTTTACCAGGCAACAGACTCAGCTTCCTATGGATAAAGGATTGCAACCTAGTGGGGTCTCCCTTTATATACTTGACGGTACGAAGAGCAAAAGTCCATACTTATGTTGTCTAGTGCCAAAGCGAATGACAGTTGCTAGGTTTAAGGACACCAGAACATGTCTCTACCCTAGACCTTCTAGATGTGATCGTTAGGTTTCAAATGCGCCTTAGGTTAATTGGGTTCATTTTAAAGTTTATCTTGAATTATATCTTGGTTTTTAGGAATTAGCGATGTGACTTGAAAAATCTTGTATGCAGCTAAATGAGACAACATTCTTTCAATTCGATGAATTTTTTACACTAAAGAGGGTAGAAAACACAATCAAATGCAAACAACCAAGTAGCTGAAAGAAAAATTATTTTTTCATTACTTTACTTTCTGAAAACAAATAATGAAAAAAACTCTTCCCAATTCCTATTTTCCTAATAAGTGCACTTCAAGTAGTCCTTTCAAAGGTAAAGATAATTCTTTTTCTTTTCAAATGAAAAAGAAACTCTAGTCTTTAATGATGCTAACTAACGTAACATATTAATGCAACAAACTAGAATTGTGTACTTTTCATGAAATGGCAAAAAGGAATTTTTTGTAAAACACTTCAATGAATTTTTTTCGAGACAATCAATCCTGAAACAGATGAAAAGACACAAAAAAGAACTTCTTCCAAACAAATGATGCAATGACTCTACCAAAAAAAAGACAAGTGATATGATCTATGCTGGAAAAGAGACGTTTAAACAATCAAATGAAACTTTTCAAACTTGAATGATGGAGATCAAAGCAATAAGAGGATTACAAATGAAATTCAAGGAGTAAATTCACCAACAAGTTGACTCACTAAGTTCAAAATCAGCGGAATGGATGACAACCTAGATGTCGTAGAGCCACTAATCATCCAAAGACTCAAGAAATCAAGCAAAAGAAGGAAAACCAACAAGCACATAAACCAAGCCAAATCAAGATTTCGAGTCAGGGAGAAATAGCCTAAAACAAGCTAAGAGGCAGAAATCAAGAGAGCAAGACACACTAGATGAGATATGGGGTAAACCTTAATCTCCATCTACAGGCATTAGCGCCACTGCCTAACCAAAAACAAGTGCTAGAAGGGGGTCGGTGTGATTGTTTTTGAGAAAATTTGTCCAATTGGCACAACTGTTTTAGAAAAAATAGCACTAGTCGAGGATTCAAAGGAAAAAATAAAAAATTCCTCTGGTAAAAACTATACTTGCTATTGTAAATTTTAGACTCAAAGCAGTAAACCAAGAAAAGCAAAGAACACTAGAGGGAAATGGTGATAGTAGAAAAGTTTACACAAAACCATGAAATTACAATCAATCAAATAGAAGGATGGGTTCCCCAGTGGAGTCGCCAATTTGTGATGTAGGTAAATTCTATGTGCGGGCACAAACAATTCATCTAGCCCGAGAGAGCGGGTCTAGTCACAAATAAAAAATCTATGGAATATTTCCTTAAGATAGATTCAATTAAGAGGGCCTACTTCTTAGAACGCTATTCCTCTTGGTGATGATCCTGCTTCCTCGCTCTAGCTATCTTTCATTTCCTTCCTCCACACACCTGAAACAAGAAAACAACAACAAACAACAAACTTAATAGCACACAATATTGTATTCAGCCTACTTAACAGGTCAAGGAACATTAAGTCATAAATATGTAAAATGACACTTCATGTAAGAAATAAATTGATAATTGTATTTATATAAATCAAAAAGAGATTACAACCTGTGCCTTAACATTGTTGGTCTTCTCTGATGTATCTGGGTTCCCAGACTTTTGCTAGGACTTCATGGAAAACCCCAACAATAGAGGTTTTAAGGCCTCTTTCCCTCTAATCTCAAATCACACCAAAACACACTATTCTCTATGAAAACATACACTAGAAAACTTCACACTATAGATGTCTTGTTGATTATTCTAACTCCAAACTAAAAACTTTAGCCATAGCCTAATTAGGACTAACTTGTGCTTGGGAAGAAGAGAGGTTTATATAGCTTGGATGTGGGGGAGATGGTTCCTCTTCTCATGGGAGAAGGTCTTATCTCTTGGATTACTTCCATCCTAATAGGGGAAAGGAGCCTAGACTAACCTCCTCGACTCCATCTGGCCTAACCATTTACTAGACTTCTGTTACGAAGCTTCTAGAGCTGGAAGCTTTGGCTCCATATTTAAGAAACCTTCCAAAAGAGGATCGACACGACTGAGAAAGGGCTCAGTCAATTTGATCGATGCTAGGGACAATTGTAATCCCTACATATTGGCGAGGAATAGGTCATTAGCACTGGTCTTGTAAACTTGGATAAACATAATATTTTTGGGAAAAGATGCAAAAGGGAATTGTTATTCTCATGAAGAGGGACACAATGGGTGTTTCTTCATGATAGGAAAGCATGTCAGGTATACTGTATAGGTCCTCCAGGATTGCATATGGAGAGTGCAAAGACAATGAAAAAATGCTTTGTAACATAATGAATGATTTTCCATCATTGATGAGCCAGTACTATTTATCTCTCCTCATGAATATTGCATCATGCATGTACATGTATGGACTCCCAAACATGACTGCACATACATCAATGGGAACCACATCCATATCTATTTCATCAATAAAATCAACATTGAAAGCAAATCTAATTTTGCATTGTTTTGTTACCTTCAACTCTATATCCTTATGTACCCATCCCACTAGATATGGGTTTGGATGATCACAAAATTCCATCCCAAACTTCTTGACCAGATCTGCTACAATGAGATTCGCCTACAATCCTCAGTCAAAAAAAACATCAATATTCATCTTCTTGACCTATATCTTTACATGGAAGATTTTAGCCATTTCTTTCTCTTCCTATTGTTGAAGGCTACTTAGATTCACCTCCTTCTGCACTAATGTACAAATGATCTTCTCATCCACTTCAAAGCTGATTTCAACTTGGTTTCTCAAATCAGTGGCCTTGACATTATTCTTCTCATTATATTTCTTATTTTTCTTCAGGTTTAGCTCTAGATGAAACTTCAAACACTTCTCCTTTGTATAACCATAAATGTAGCAGTGGTTGCTAGGATCTTTGCACTGATGTGTTGTGACTTCCTTCCTTTTATCTTTCCCCCTTTTTGCTTCTTCTTCCCCTCCTTATAAAATACCTGTTGCTCCTTTTCCTTCAATCCACTTGATTGTGCTCTTTTGAGGCCTATGTTCTCCAGGTACTATGCCTGTACACAAGCCTCATCCACCATTTTGGGCTTGAACAACATCACTTCCCCACACAGATGGTGCTGCAATCCCCACAAATAGTTTATGAGTACATCTCAGTTCTTTAGAGAGATACCCAACATTATATCCATCTTCCTGAATTATGTGGTGTACTCTTTCATTCTTTGGTTTGACTTTTACCTGAAGTAATGCCACCAGATCCATTGGTCTTCCACATACCCAATGAGATAAAACTATGTCTTAATGAGGGTTTTTAAATCCTCCCACTTAGTCACAAGAGGTTCTCCCTCCAACCTCAGGGTTTCCATGTGGCTATCCCACCAAGTTAGTGCATGGCCCTCCAATTTCAGCCGCATGCATGACATCTTTTTCCCTTCCTCAATTTGATGGACACTGAAGTAAAATTCTAGTTGATGCAACAAATGGTTTAGTTTCAGAGTGTTGATCTCACCATGGTATGACTTGATATCAAATTTTGCTTCCACTTTAAATAGGGACTACGATTGATTCATGGAACTCAAACAAGGTTGATCTTTTTTGGGCTCTTTCTTCGGTTGGTTCTCCATTTCTCCTTGGTCTTGTTTTCCATGTTTTGATTTATCCTCTTTATTCAAACCCTCGTCTTCTCCAAATTTCTCAAACTTGTTGCTAAGGGCTACCATGAGGATATTTACATTTTGGTTTATATCCATGACTTGTTGTTTGAGTCACGAAAACCTCACCTCTGCGAGAGCACGGGGTTCGTTTACAGATTCGTTGCCCATGATTAGGGTTTTATGATTTTTGACCCCACCGACCTAGATCCTTGCAATATCCACAAAATACACAAAAAAACCCGCTCTAATACGAAATGATCCATAAACTACCATGGATATTCCACTAGAAAGTTTGTCACAATAGATCTAATAATATTAAAAATATGAGATTCTACCTTATTATAGTTTTATTTAACTTCTAGATATGTAGATCTTACTATAATTAGTGCATGCATGTAAAAGTAAAGTATGTAGAAAAAGGTAGCGAATGACAAAATACTCTCACACACAAATAATACACAAGATATGCTCTGTGGGAAACCCTTTCAGGAGAAAACCCAACTAGAAGGTGAGGTCACCTCTCTCTATTTCTTTGTCTGTAAATATGGTTGTACATACAAAGAAGTAATTCCTATGGCTTGTGGCTATATTTTCTCATCCATGGAACGAATTCTCTCAAAAGAATGGAATGCCTCTTCCTCCTAGTGGCTTGGTTATACCACAATCTGATAGCCTACTAGTGGTTAAGTTTGACTACATTGACTCTTAACCAGGGTTACAAAATAGACTATTATAGAGTATTTTACATCACAAGCATGTGTCTAGCCCCTTTTCCATGAGTAATGGGAGTTGATGTGACATCCTCCCAAACTATAGGTGTGAAAATTGGAAGGTCAAGTTATGAGTAGCATAACTTTTTCATACAGACTTAGATTGATGGGATTCTTGAACCATTGTAAAGCTACTTGTGTGTGGAAAAGCAAGAGAAAGTGCTCCATTTAGGGGAAAATTTTTACCCCAAGAAAAATTCGTTTGAAGCCTCAAAACATTGCTAGAAGGTTTCAGACCCCTTTTTTCCAAACTAGGTCCCACCAGTAAAAATGGTCCCATGAGCTAATTCTTCCACTTTTTCCACTCCAAATGCATCGAGATGGATGCAAAATAATATAATGATCCAATCCAGATCACACCTCCCCATTTTGGGAGGCTTTTGGTCCCCAAAATCTTTTATTGAATGAGGTGAGGAAATTTTTCTCCACCTTCTCTATGGTGTACCGTTTAGCTTTGCCTAGACATTGTCCCTTCAACCCAATCTGCCAAAGGTCCTTTTTCCCTTTTCTTGTAGTTTTGGACCCCTTTTTCAAATCTATATCTTCTCTCAACTTTGCTTAAGTGTTTGATGCCAAATTTTCCATGAAAGGTAGGATATGTTCCTCTTCTTGATCTAGCATGGAAGGCTCGTACAGTTTCAAATTCTCTACATTCACAACTGAGTAAATGCACATATATGGTGGTAAACTAAGTCGATAGGAATTATAACCCACCTTTTCCAGTATCTCAAAGGGACCATACCTTAGAGACTTTATTTTCTTACTAGGCCCCTATAGCCTCTCCTTGTTCAACTGTAGCCATATTTTGTCTCCCATTTTGAATGCTTTCTCTATTCTATGCTGATCATGCCTGTCCTTATACTTCTCTTGTGGCTTCTATAATGTTTAATATACCTATAAATGGATCTGCCTGATCTTCTCTATAATTTTTTCAATCATCAAAGCATCTCCTACAAGATCTTCCTTCAATCCTCCTTACTTCCCATATGCAATATCCAAAGGTGAAGGTGGAAAATATCTAAAACAATTCTCAAATGAGAAATTTCATGTAGAAGTGTGGACTACTCAGTTATAAGAATGTTTTATATATACTAGATTTTCGTCCCAGGTCTTCAAATGCTTCTAGTTGTAATTCCTCAGAAGCTGCACCAAATTCCTGTTAACTACTTCTCTCTTCTCATCTATCTATGGATGGAATGTTGTAGATCTCTTCAAATTTGTGTCCATCTTCTCCCACAATGTAGTCCAGAATGCACTGAGAAATATTGTATCCCTGTTTGAAATGATGCTCCTTAGTATCGCAAAGTGCACCCAGACCTGTCCAAAGAACAAGTTTTTTGTTTCTTGTTTGTTGATGGTCTTTTTATAGTGCATCAGAAAACACATCTTACTGGGCCTATCAACTACCATGAACAGGTAGTCATGTCCCTTCTTGGTTGTCAGTAAACCTCCCACAAATTCCATGAAAAAACTTTCCCAAGGATGAGTAGGTACATGTAAGGGATGATACAGACCGTGTTTCCTCTTTCTAGGCTTATTGGTAAAACAAAGCATGCATCCCCTTATGAACCTAGCTACCTACTCTTGCATCTTAGGCTAATACACATACCTTTGCAAGTTATCCACAATCTTCCCTCCACAAAAGTGCCCTGCAACCCTCAAGGTTTGAGCCTTTCTAATCAGCTACAAATTCTCACCTTTAGGAACACATAGCTTATCCAGACTATAGCGTAATCCATCTTGGAAATGGTATTCAATGGTGACATTGCCTTCGCGCACATGACTCTAACTCTACAACTACTGATACACCTCCTTGAAGTCCTCATATTCTAACTATGCCTCTATGTATGCATCATGGGTGAATAACTCCATGTGCATAAGAGTCCCCAAAGCTGTAATATTTGATGTGGGTGGCCTTGAAACCATATCAACCAAATTTTTGATGCTTCCATTCTTATACTTGATCACCAAATGAAACTACTGTAAAAATCCCATCCACTTGTAATGCTTGGTCTGTTGTAGCTTACTATCGGCTAGCAAGTATTGTAATGACTAGTGATATGTGTCGATTATTTTTTCCTTTCCCATCAGATAGTGCTTCCACTTCTTCACAGCTTGCACCATGGAATAGAGCTCCTTATCCTAAGTAGGATAGTTAATAACTTCCCCATGAAATACTTAAGAATGGCAGCAAACGAGCCTTCCTCCTTGCATCAAGACATATCTCATAACATGCCTACTTGCATCTGTCTCCATTTCAAAGGGGCGATACAAGTTTGGTAATGCGAGAGCTAATGCTTCACTGATATTCTTCTTTAACACATCGAAAGCCTTCTGAAGAACTTTTCCCCATTGGAAACTCTTTCCACTTGCTGTTATGGCATGGAGCGATGTTGCTACCACTGAAAATGAGGCTATGAATTTCCTCAAGTACTGTGCTACCCCAATGAAAATCCTAACCTTACTAACATTAGTAGGCACTGGCTATTTCATGATGGCCTCCATCTTGGAAGAATAGATCTTCAATTCTCCTCCACAAACCACATATCCCAAATACACCAAAGACTACTGCAATAACTCGTATTTCTTGAGATTTTCTAGTAGCTGGTGCTTCTTCAATGTTTCCAACATTTGTGTCAAATGTGAAATATGCTCCTCCTAGGTAGAACTATATACCAATATATCATCCAAATAGAAAATAACAAATGAATATATAAAAGGGCGTAGTACATCATTCATTAATATCATAAATGTAGATGGTGCACTACATAGGCTAAATGGCATAACTAACAACTCATACAAACCTTGCCTAGTTTTGAAGGCAACCTTCCATGTATCTTCTTCTTTGACTCGAACCTGGTGATATCCATAATTCAAGTCCAACTTGGTGAAATAATTTTCTTGCTGCAACTGATCTAGCAGATCATCTATCCTCGATAGGGGGTATTTGTTCTTGAGTACATTTTTATATAATTCCCTATAATCTATACACATCCTTCAAGTCACATCATTCTTTGGCATAATGATGATGGGTGATCCATAAGGTGATGTACTCAGTCAAATGACACCCTGTTCCAATAGCTGTTGTAACTATTTTTTCACCTCACTTGCTTCTATAACAAATTGTATGTACAACCCAATATTTAGCAATGGGCAGCCTGGAAATAGTTGGATCTCGTATTCGACTTCTATCTTAAGCGGTATCCCTTTAGGCTCTTAGAACACTTCCTTGTATGCTTGTAACAAGTCCTCCAATTGTTGTTTTTGTTTTGTAGTACACCCCTCTAGGGATTCCTTCCCTTTTATTGACTCCTCTACATACTAAATTTCTCTTAGAAACAATAAAACTTACTTCTTGCTAGAATTGATCAATTTCTTGGCTTCGTTGGCACTTACCAGTTAAATTTTTGACTCGCGCATTGATGATGAATGATTTTCCATCCTTAATGAGCCAGTACTAGTTAGCTATCCTTATGAATATTGCATCACGCATGTACATGTATGGAATCCCAAACATGACTCCAGATACTTCAAGGGAAACCACATCCAAATCTACTTCATCAATAAAATCAACAGTTTTAGCAAATCTAATTTTTCACTGTTTTGTTACCTTCAACTTTGCATCCTTATGTACCCATCCAAGTGGATATGGGTTTGGATGATCATGAACTTTGAACGCCAACTTCTTGACATATATCTTTACATGGAAGAGTTTGGTCATTTCTTTCTCCTCCTATTGCTGAAGGCTACTCAGATTCACCTCCTTCTGCACTAATGTATAGATGATATTCTCATCCATGTCCAAGTTTCTTTCAACTTGGTTGCTCGAATTAGTGGCCATGAGATTCTTCTTCTTATTATCTTTCTTCTTGTTTTTCCGGTTTAGCTATGGATGCAACTTCAAACACTTCTACTCTGTCTGACCATCATTGTTATAGTGATTGCATTGGTTGCTAGGATCTTTGCACTAATGTGCTATGGCTGCCGTCTTTTTATCTTTTCACCCTTTCTTCTTCTTCTTCCCCTCCTTAGACACTTCTTGTTGCTCGTTTGGCTTTGATCCACTTGATTGTTCTCTTTTCAGGCCTATGTTCTCTAAGTAGTGTGCCAATACATAAGCCTCATCCACTGTTTTGGGCTTGAACAACATCACTTGCTCACACATATGGTGGCACAGACCCCCTAAATGCTTGAGGAGTACATCTGGGTTCTTTGGAGAGATACAGAACATTATATCCATCTTTCTAAATTTGTTGGTGTACTCTTGCATGCTTTGGCCTAGATTTTGCCTGAAGTAGTGCCATCGGATCCACTGGTCTTTCACATAACCAATGGGATAAAAATGTGACTTAATGAGGGTTTTGAAATCCTTCCACTTAGTCACTGGAGGTTCTCCTTCTAACCTCAGGGTTTCTGTGTGGATCTCCTACCAAGTCAGTACATGGCCCCCCAATTTTAGCCATGCGAATGAGATCTTTTTCCCTTCCTTAATATGATGGACACTGAAATAAACTTCCAGTGGCTACAACTAGTGGTTCGGTTTCAAATTATCAATCTCACCATGGTATGACTTGATATAAACTTTTTCTTCCCCTTTAAATGGAAACTTCCATTGGTTCAAGGCACTCGAACAGGGTTGATATTTTTCGGGCTCTTTCTTTGGCTGGTTCTCCGTTTCTCCCCGATATTCTATTCCTCATTTTGATTTGTCCCCTACATTTGAACCCCCATCTTCTCCAAATACCGCCATCTTATTTCTTATGGCCACCATGAGGAGGTTTACATTGTGGTTAATATCTGCGACTTCTTGTTCGAGCTGCAAAAACCTCACCTTTGTAGGATCATGAGGTTCATTTTGTTGATTCGTCACCCATGATTAGGGTTTTATGACTTTTGACCCCATCGACCTAGATCCCTACAATATCCACAAAATACCCAAAGAAACCTGATATGATACCAATTGATCCATAAACTACCTTGGATATTACATTTGATAGTTCGTCATAACATATCTGATAATATTAAAAATATGAGATTCTACACTATTACAGTTTTATTTAATTTCTAGATCTGTAGATATTAATGTAATTAGTTCATGCATGTAAACATAAATTATGTATAAAAAGTAGTGAATGAAAAAATAAGCTCACACACACACAAGACACAAGATATGCTCTCTGGGAAACCCTTTCAGGAGAAAACCCAGCTAGAAGGTGAGGCTGCTTCGCTCTCTTTCTCTATCTAGAAATATGGTTGCACGTAAAAATAAGTAATTCCTGTGGCCCATGGTTGTCTTTTCTCATCTATAGAACAAATTCTCTTGAAAGAATGGAATGCCTCTTCCTCCTAGTGGCCTAGTTATAACACAACCTGATAACCTACTAGTGTTTAAGTTTGACTACATTAACTCTTAAATAGAGTTACAAAATAGTCTCGTATAGAGTCTTTTACATCAAAAACACATGGCTAGCCTCTTTTCCATGAATAATGGGAGCTGACACGACATACTTCTGAACTATAGGTGTGAAAATATGAAGGTGAACTTCTGAGTGGCATAAATTTTGGATACAAACTCTGATTGACGCGATTGTTGCGCTTTTGGAAAGATATCTGTGTGTAGGATAACATGAAAGTTTTCCCTATTGATGAGAAAAAATTTATAAAAAAAAAAAAGGATTTGAAGCCTCAAAACAATCCTAGAAGGTTTCAGACTGTGGTTTTGCCAAACTGGATCCTGCCAGTAAAAATCGTCCTAGGAGATGATTCCTACACTTTTTCCACTCTAAATGCATAAATATGGATGAAAAATAATATAATGATCCAATATAGATCATAATGCGACACAAATATGGATGATATACTATAATAAGACCCAAGGGGACTCATAAGAGACTCCTTGGATGCAAGGGTGACTTATCTCCAATGCTCTGAATAAGGGTGACCCGATGATGTTGTCATATGGGAGATGTCCAGAGGGGACCATAAAAAAGATGAGAAAATAATGGTTACTCATGATGAAAATCAAGACATAAGTCAACTAGTGCAAAGGAAAAGTGGTACTAGATTAAAAGAGGATTATATCAAGAAATTCAATTTTAATAGGGAGGAAAGTGAGACCTCATGGAAAAAATGGCTTCCTTCAAAAGTGTCAAATTACCAAAAACAAAATTAAACTTGTTATAAAACTTGGTGACAAATTTCTAATGGTGTTGACAATTTCTCAAGCTAAGCTACAATTTGGTCACAATGGGAGACCAAAAAACTAAGGTTTTTCCTATAAAAGGGTTTCTTTGCCCCAAATTTGATTCGTTTTCATAGTGATCTATTGAAGGGTTTGGAGAGGAGGAGGAGGCCCTAAATATTGGCAAGCACGTAGTGGAAAAAATAACCATTGGAATTCGGATCTACGACTTTCCTGTAGGTTATGTTGTCTAAAACTGGCCTTAATGCTTCTTGGAAGGGTGATTCTTGGTGAAGAATAAAGGTAAGAAAGGCATATAGTGATGAACTACTAGAGAAGGTCTAGGATAATCCCTATCCACCAAGTAAAGAATGGGGACCAGGTGGTAAATGTGGCATCACATAGAGTAGAATATTTGAATATAGGATATCAAGCATCAATGATATGTGATGTGTATATGGCTTTCCAGAGAGATCGATAGGACAAACTATCGAAGGAATGGAAGGATAATTGACCAAACCTAGATCATTGGGGTCTAGGCTAAGAATTATGTTAATCAAGTGAGAAGGTTGTCAGGGGCCATCCTACCCCCAAGCATGGGATATTCCCCCCCCCAACATATGTTGATGGAGGGGACTTATCAAATATCCAAAGGTGGGAATGATGCCCCCTATCTAGATGAGTGGGTGGAGTGCCATTGTGTTTTAGGAGCTTGAATAAGCGATTCAAGAATCTAATCCCATTAGCATGAGATCCTCAAGAGGATGATGATTAGATGTAGGGGAATATGTTCCCCTCAATTTTGGATGGATGGATGGATCATGATATGGACATGCCAAATGTATTTAGAATAGTGGACTCTAAACACATTTTTATAACGTGGTTCACAATTTGTTGTTTATGGTTGTCTTCTTGTGGGAAGAATGGATAGACAGAGTTAGAGAAAGGAAATGGTGGATTAACAACCTCATTTAGCACTTCATATATGAATCAAATGGACTAAATTTCTTGGTTTTCATACATTGTGTCCTTATATGAAAGAGTGGCTTCAGAGATAATGAATTTATGCTCACCTAGATGACATTGTGGTTGACTGACAACAATGTCTAAGGGATTGGGTTGTTGATTTAAGATGGAGGGTTAAGTGGATCATCCCCATGATGATTTGGAGTGAGATGGGACTATAGAATTTCTTCGGGATGAGGAAGGAGAGTGGAACTAGAGTCAACCCTATCAAATATACTATGAGGGTTGGGGATAATTTCTTCTCCTAGACTCTCAAAAATGGATGCCCCCTTACCCAAACATTGAGTGGAAATGTAATGGCCACAAGGTGGATGGGGTTCTAATTCATGGGTTCAAAGTAAGCGGTGATGTAACCAATCATCATCATGGGGGACATGGTTCACATATGTAACGCCTACTATGGTATAATCATGACAAATGGATTCAAGGTCCACTAATGTTGAGACCAAAGTGTCTTTAGAAGATGGTTATAAAGAAGCACAATAGGAAACTCCAAGAGAGTCTGAATATATCGATCTGATGGACAATGATAGGTAGAGAATAGGGGGAGAAATATCCATAATCTCAACATCAAGAGGTGGAATCACAATGGTGGGTTGGAAAACCTCCAATTCTAGAAAAGAAGTGGGCTACAACCCATAGGTAGAGGATAAGTGGAATCACTACGAGCAACATCTAAATTGTGAAGCACTTGAAGTGTATTGCAAAAATATTTGAGATAGGGATAGTGATGGGAGTAATGGATGTAAAGGTGACATGTACCTCAAAAATGTTAGAGTATGGGAAAGCATCAGAGACCATATTTTGAAAATGAGGAAGCTTAGGATAATTATTGGTGGCATGCCCAACAACATCACATAAAGCGCATGGAGGAGCAAGCTTTGGCACTTTAGGAGGAGTGGGAGTTGCTTCAGGTGCCTTTTCTTTGGGTCCCTTTTTATGGGATTCCCCCCCTAACCATATGCTTTTGTAACAACAATCACTTCTTGTTGAGGTTGTTGTGGAACTAAAGAAAAAGAAGCGGTAGGAACAATAGGATGAAACAAAGTCAAAGTTGTGTAAGGTTTGAGTTGATTACAAGGAGTGTTTGTGGGATTATAAATGTACCATATTGGGATCCCCAAGGTAATGTTGGGTAGACTCAAGATATCCATAAAGGCGTAGAAAATATTCTTGGTGGTGGGAATAAGAAAGGTATCTGACTAGTGGGGTAATGAATCAGGGGAACTTCTCTTAGATGGTTAAGATATGGGGGAATGATTGTAGGCTGAAAAGGACTTGGAGAGATATCAATATAAGGAAATGGATTTGGAGGAATTGTACCTAAAGGTTTGGTTGAGTTGGGAGAAAGAGGTTGTAAAGGGACTGGCTGCTGTGAAGGCATACCAGACTGCTTGTTGGCAGTCTCTGATGCTTGAAGCACACAAACATTGGATGGGCTAGGCCCATAAGGGGTAGTTAGTGGGCCATAATAATCCCCAAGAAGCATGGACTATTTATAGAATCCAATAGACACATTAGTAAAGGTATGGACAGTAACAACCTTGGTTAAAAAACTTCATGTAAAAATATATAAGGCCACGGTGACGGGACACATATTCCAAGCTGAACAATGGTCAAAACATCCTAGTGGGTGTTCATTTCGGTTATTATGGCTAAAGGAAATTGGAAAAGGAAATGGCTAAGGTTTTCAAAAGGAAAAATGGCATTTTTAGCACATTTATTTATGAAAATAAAGGAAATTAGGAGAAAAGGGAGGTGAAAGGTCACAAGTTGCATGTGAGGAGGAAATTGAAGGAAAATAATGGAAAATGAAGAAAATAGAGGTATCTTTCATAAAAAGGATTCTAAGGATCAGTTGGTAACCTTTTGTCAGTTGAGTTTTGGATCTCTCTCATTATTCTCTCTCTCTTACTCTTGGATACATAAAGCACATGGCCTACTAGTCCTTGAACATGACTGTGGATCATGGTAAAGCCATTGGCCTAGTGACCCCTAGGATAGAATGTGGGTTGCAGTAAATCTAGGATTGTGTTGCCTTGGTGGGCCTAGGAATCCTTTTCGATGAATTGCAAGATATACGACAAATAGAAGAGGTGGATTTATCTCCATTGGGCCTAGTAATATTGGGTTTGGGATATGCGGTAAATCCTAGAGAGTGGGTCTTGGTTTAGGATCTAGTGATATGAGTTTGGATTGCGGTAAAGCCTGAGATACTAGGAGGCAGGAACATTCCTCATAGTAGAGGTGGAGAAATCCAGTGGCATCCATGATTTTTTTCCTAGTGATCGAGTGGAGATCATGGTAAAGACTGTTATGATGTGTTCATTTTGTTGGCCTAGTGATCCAGGATGGGTTACGATATATCCTGGTTTCTATTGATGAGGGTGAGGTGGTTTAGCCTCGATATGCCTTATTTGGTTCTTTTGGTTTGAGTCCCACATTCATGATTTGAATATGGCATGGGGTTAAATGGATGAAGAGAGTTCTTTCTCAACTAGTCTATGGTTAGGTGGAACATGGAAGTCCCATCCCAAGTTTGGTTTTGCATCATTAATGAAAGGTTATTTCTCTTGTATTTCTATGAGCATTTTGATGGATTATATGTGGTCTATATGGATGTACTTTCATTAGTATATCTATTGTTATTATTTTGGTTATATGTGTGTTTTATGATAACATATATGTATGGCTCTCAACATGGTTTTAGTTGTAAATGAATGGATAATGTATCTATGGTCTAATAGACGGTAATGCAGAAAGTGACACGAGGGAACAATGGTTCTTAGCGATTCTCAGATAAATAGAAGATCCATATTTTTAATTATGTTGGTTACACATATAGATTACATGCTTGTGACATGTTTGATGAAATTCCTATCATGACTAGTAGGGGTATGATTAAGGTCTTGTTTAACTTACTGATTTTGCATCATTTTTTTTCCTATTCTTTTACTGCTCCTAATTTATCATTCCATTTTGGGTCGTGACCTAGGCTTTAGGCTTGAAAAAGTGGCTCAAATCCTGGGTAAGTTCGCACAGAACTAGAAAAATGAGTCTTTGGACACTGGTAGGCAAGCCTGTGAGAGTGACTCTGGGTTTCTAGGTGCTATCATGCCTATATCATGAGAGTGGCTAAATCTTAATTTGGTCAAAATTTTAGTAGGACCAAAGGGAAAGCTGACTGAAGTGTTGGATTGGTTCTTGAGGGCCTTGAAGCTGACATTGAAGGTGTGTATGTTATGTTTCCATCGATTCCACTTCCTTAAGGTCACATAAGAGGTTAGATCCAACCATAGTAGCCTCTCGTCATATGTTTACCTTAGTTGGACTGTTACTTGGGTAGATGTGGGAGGAAGGTGTTATAGAGTGGTATCAGAGCATGGTTCAACCCTTGGATTGGATGGGTGGTGTGTGTTTGTCATACATTCTTCCTTTTTGTTTGCATGTGTGTCTCTTACACTTGCATTCCATGTTCTTGTTGCATTTCACAATATTGATCATGGTGGTATTAAGGTTGTCATGAGGAACTCGATGTTGATTTTGTGGAATGTATCGTCATGAGTATATAACTAGTTACATATTGTTATATGTCACTTACAAATTTCTATATGTTGCTTGATTACATATTTTTATGTTAGGTTGCATTCTTACATGATTGGTTACATGTATCAGTCTTGTAGGTTGGTTACAATAATTGATCGCTCATGCTCAACTACATGCATTCAAGCGTACATGTAGTTGATTAGGCATTTCTTATGCATGGGGATGGTTTCATGTGGCAATGTGAACAATGGAGTAATGGTCATTTTCATGGATGGGGTCATGGTTTGTGTAGTTAATATGGTCATGCATTGATGAGTGGACTCTAGCTAGAATGATATGTATATGGTTTGGTACTCATGTGTTATATGTCTATATGTAGTTTTTATGCATGTATGGTCTTGGTTATAGTTATGCATGAATACTAGGTCAAACATGCCTTGTGAAGTCATGGTATGTAATTTTGGTCATCATGATGATATTGGTATGTTATGATGCTAATGTGTTGGCAGAGATAGAGCAAGAGATGTAGATCATCATGATGAGGTTGCAACATTAGACTTTGGGGTAAGAGAAGAGTGTCATACATATATTGTATGTTGGCATGCATGTATGTAAAGTTAAGTATTTTTATATGCATTAGGTTTATATACATTAGGTTTATGTGCATGTCTATTGATGTTGTGGTTACATACATGATAGAATTTAGTTGATCAGTGTAGTCATATGCACATGTGTCAGATAGCCATGAATGACAATAACCTATGGCCATATGCATTGTTATTATTGTTTTATGTTAGATAACTTGATGATTAAGTTATACATTATCGCTGAGCATGATATAGCTTATTGTTATTATATGCTAGTAACTTGATGAATAGGGTTATTACATTAATGTCTTGACATTATATGTACCATAATAAGTTGGATTGGCCTATGTAGACGACTATGGTTACAATATTTAGGTATGAGATGACATATTTGTAATATGGTGTTGTACTAATCTAGATTTACCTTGCATATGTGTGAATGATAATTGTGTATGAGTTTTGATGCAAACATGTTAGCTAGTGACTATTTTAGATATCATGACCTTATTTATGTTTGACTTGATATCTTGTGAAGTTATATCATGCTAGCTAGATTGATTGTGCAGATAAGACAACCTCCCTTGAGATACAGTAAGGCATGTGCTTGGTTATGTCATATACTTGGTTCTTGAATGTTTGATTATGTCATCTATTTGGTGTTTGAGTGTTTGGTGTCTATTACGTCATCTAGTTGATTTATTTAACATGGTATGTTTGCAAGTTGGTTGAATGTTTGATGAATTGCATAATATGAGTAAGTGTTCAAATGATCTTGTTTTAAGATGATTTTACTAACATATGCGTGGAGACAATTGATATGTACTTAAGTGTAATAGGTGATAGTTTAGCATTATTTCTTATGACTATGAGTTGATTATGGGTATGAAGTGATTGATTGTTAGTCTTCGTAAAGGTTGATTTAGAATTGATACATATGATTGCCTTGATGTTTGGAACATTTGGTTAACATGTGTGAACAGTGGCAGGAAACATGGTTGGTATTAGCATGACAAGGTAATAAACTATTTGCCTATACAACTAATAGTTGGATGATGTGATAACATGTAATAAGATTCGACTGCAACAAGATAAATGGTAAAAGAAAGGACTAGGGTAATAATTCCTTTAGATAGGTTTGGAAACCCTAATTTTAAAAGAATGAGCGCTTTGCATACAAGAACTCTTCTTAACCTTGGTTTTGTTTGAAATTAATTTGATATGTGCTAGATTCATGAACATGTACTTGACAGGTATATTAGCTAGTCTCTAGTTACAGGTGGATCTGTCAACGGGGATTCGAGTCCTTTGAGAGATGTCATGGATGTGTTCAGTTGCAAGCAACATTCTTGGCACAAAAAGGTAAGGTAAACACTGTATTGTTATGTTTATTTATGCACTGACAATTATGTGTTTATGGTAGTATGATGTAGGGAGTTGCATGGAAAGAGAGGTTTCCATGAAGTCTCGAAGAGGGCTTAGGTTCAACATTCCTTGGGAACCTTGGGGATTGAGTCATGGTGCCTATTATTAGTCTTTTGATTTGGTATTTTTCGATTGTCACGCTTGATTTGTGATTTTTCATGTGTCTGGAGCATAGCTACACCACTTTTTTTAACGTGTCGTATTGATATTGGTTTTCATGGTTTTATTCTGGTTTGTTTCTTAGATTCCCATTTTTTAGTCTTAGGAATTGGTTGGGAAAGAGGAAAGTTAATGGAGCTTGGGGAGAGTTGTGTGGTACCCAATAGGTAATGTAAGACACGAATGAATCTCTATGCATGAGTAAGCACAACGGAAGGTATGACTATGACAGTCAGTTTGACTGGTTGGTCCATTGTGGTAAATAGACGGTGGTAGTACAAACATGAGAAATGTAACTAGAAAGGGTAAAGTAAATGGATCTGAGATTTCGAGAGCCTTGGCTATATTGGGAATGATTTTTCTTAATGTTGTGCATGCTGTGCACAAATAAGGAATTTTTCTTAACTTAGACCTTATGTTAGTTGGTAATTATGTTATGATCATGATTATGCTGATGTTTATATATTTATACATGTATGTATGTATGTCGTTGTGTTAAAGCATGATGATTTTTTTATTCTAATGATTATATATGTATGTATATATGTATCTATGTCACTATTTGAACGAGTCATCAGAAATCATCGTTGTGGAGGAATGATTGCTTATCCATGTGAATGGTAGGGAGAAGTTCTTGACTATGAGGAATCAAGTGGGAAGAGTAGTCATGACAAATATATGAGATAAGTATCATGTGAATATGAATTTATATTGTATGCTTGTATTATGGCTATGCTTATGTTATGCACAAGTTATACCGAGGGATATAATAGTGAAATGAAAGCAGTATGGTTTGCAACATGCTGGGACAAGCATGGTTAAGACATTGGAATCAAGGTTGCTTGGTAAAGACAATGTGGGTTTTGATGTGTGGTACCATTGTTGTGCTCATGTTGTATATGTTTTACATGTTGCATCTGTGAAGTTGTATGCATGAAATGTTGTGTATATATAGTGTGTGTACATGTTTTTTATGCAATGATTATGTACAAGGTTGTACATATAGTGTTGTGTGAATGTTGCATATGAATTGATAGGTATAGACGATGCTATGTACATGTTGGATACATGATGTTTTGTACATATTGTACTCTTTGCATGATGAATATGCAGTGTTGTATGTGGGATATGCAGTGTTGTGTACATAGGGTGCTATGTACATTTTGTATATGTAGTGCTATGTACATACAATGTTGTGTGCATGTTGTACACATGGTGATATGTACATATGGTGTTGTGTGCATGATTGTACAAGTGGTGCTGTGTACAATTTGTGTTGTGTGCATGTGGTGCTGTGTACATCTTGTGCATGTGATTTTATGAACATGTGGTGTCGTGTACCTGTTGTGCACGTGGTACTATGTACATGTGGTATTGTGTACATGTCGTATAGGTGGTGCAATGTGCATGTGGCGTTGTGTACACATTGTGCAAGTGGTGTTGTGTACATGTGATTCTGTGCACATGTTGTGCAAGTGGTGCTTTGTATAGGTGGTACTATGTACATATTGTACATATGGTACTGGTGTACGTGTGGTATTGTATGCATGTTGTACATGTTGTGTTGTGGGCATGTGGTACTATGCATGTGCATTGTGTAGTCATGGTATCAGGACATATGTATTCGTTATGTTGTACATTGTCTACATGTATGTATTGTGTGATGGTGTACATTGGGTGTAGGCGCACATATTGTGTTGTCGTACACTAGATGTAGGTGTATGTATTGTGTCATGGTGTACATTGGATGCAGGCGCATGTAATATGTTGTGTTGTACACTGGGTGTAGGTGTAAGTGTTATATGTCAGCCATAGGTGCATGGGTTCCATGGTTTTGTATATCATGTGTGGTTGTGTGTGTGTGATGCACACTATGTGTATCTGCATGTGGTTGAGGAGAAGGTAGTGGGTGTTTTCGGGTGTGGCAACCGATTCAGAGTGTGTAGGAAATAAGGACAAAGGTAGAAGCCAAGGATTGATTAAAGGATAAGTATCAATATTTTATTTTAGTTTTATTATGCATGTGATCTATGATTCTGGTTTATGATGGTTATGTGTGATTTATAATTTTGATCTATGATGGTTGTAGTTTGTGCTAACATGATGTGAAATGTTTATACATAATGAATTGGTCAAGATGCAATTTTGACTTGTTGTGATAGGAAGAAAACAAGATTGCAAGTGCACCTTATTGGCAAGTTACCAATGAGGTATGATTTGAGTTTATTTCAATTTATTTTAAATCTAATGGGAGTTATGTGCTTGGTACAGGAAAGCATGAACATGCCTAGTTGGGTGGTTGAAGCCGATTGCAATAATTAGCAGCAACAATGAAAGAAATCAAAACGAACAATAGTATGTTGGTACAACACTTCAAGAGTAGGGCCATTGTGGGACACTGGTACCCAATAATGTCCATGCTATGACTGGTATGATGGTTTTGGGGCAGGGATATGCCTTGGTTTTGTATCTTTCAATGTGAGGAAGCCTTGCCAAGGGATGGATCAACCAAGATAGGGGATGTCGGGGAACTTGGAGGGTGAGTGATTGCATGGAAGGGGGTGACCGGATTCCCTGAGGGACAATGTAGTAGGGAAGGGAAGGTCACATATACGTTTGTTTTGGTCATGATCATCTCCAGATGGAATTAAATGCACATTGGGAGTGTGCCTTGGAACAATGAGCTGGTAAATTTTCGCTAAGAGGACTAGTGGCATAGGATTATAGCGCTAGATATTGGATGTAGTTTGACTTTGGTAGTGGATTCTGGACTTCCTAGGAAGGAGCTAAATCCTTGTACTACTTTTGAGGGTGGAGGTGCCGGCCTCTGGATTCCCTTGTTAACTGATATAAGGATCATATCCTTTTATTTGCTAGTTGAGAAAATGTGTATATGTGTATATCAATATAAATACCATAATGAGCTATGTTATAAAGCTCTAGTATGTGGTCCCTTGTCATGTTTTCATGATGTTTTTCTTTGAGCAAGTATTCCATTATAGATACTAAAATAATTTATGTTATAAAGATCCATGAAAGATATGTTTTGTTTTTAGTAGTCTTATTTGTTATAGGTGTCATTGAACACCAAGGATAGTGTCTTCTATAACAACCCTGGTTAAAAAAATCCATGTAAAATATATAAGGCTAGGGTGATGGGACACATATTCCAAGGTGAATGGTGGGCAAAACATACTAGTGGGTGTTCATTTCGGTTATTATGGCTAAAGGAAATTGGCAAAGGAAATGGATAAGGATCTAGAAAGGAAAAATGGAATTTTTGGCACATTTATTTATGAAAATAAAATAAATTAGGAGAAAAGGGAGGTGAAAGGTCATAGGTTGAATGTGAGTAGGAAAAATGAAGAAAATAGAGGCCTCATTCATGAAAAGGATTCAGAGGATTAGTTGGTAACCTTTTGTCAGTTGAGTTTTGTAGCTCTCTCATTATTCTCTCTCTCTATCTCACTCTTCGACACTCAAGGGTTTTCTTGGAGCATTTTTTCATTGGGTCAAGAAAGCAAAGGAAAGAAAGGGGAAGCAAAGATCAAGAAGGGAAAGGCAGGATCAAGCAGCCACAAACAGATTCATTGTAGGTATCAATTCTCATGTTCATTTTCCTTGCTAGATTTGACATGCATCATATTGCATGTGGTTATTTTTTTATTGTGGCATGGGTTTTTCTAGGTGTAACAATGTTTTCAGCCTAGCCTTTCCATTTTTGGATAGCCATGGTGTGATGGGGTTCTCATGTTTTAGTTGAGCTGGATTGTTGGATAGATTTGAAGTTGAGTGGGGTGGATCTCCGAATGATAGAGCACATGGTCTAGTGGTCTCTGAACTAGACTATGGATCATGGTAAAGTCATTGGCCTAGTGACCCCTGAGCTAGATTATGGATTGCAGTAAAGCCAAGATTGTGTCGTCTTGGTGGAACTAGGAATCCTTATCGGTGAATGGAAGGATATACAGTAAATCCAAGAGGTGTATTGCTCTCCATTAGCCCTAGTAATCCCGAGTTTTGAATATGCGGTAAATCCTGGAGAGTGGATCTCGGTCTAGGGCCTAGTGATCTAGGCTTGGATTGTGGTAAAGCCTGAGAGACTAGGATACAAGAAAATTCCTCACGGTGTAGGTGGAGAAATCATGTGGCATCCATGCTTGTTTGGCCCACTGATCAGGTGGAGATCATGGTAAAGCCTATTATGATGTGTTCATTGTGTTGGCCTAGTGACCCAAGATGGATGATGATAAAGCTTGGTTTTTATTGATGAGGGTGAGGTGGTTTAGCCTTAGTATGCCATAGTTGGTTCTTTTGGTTTGTGTCCCACATTAACGCTTGGAATATGGCATGGGAGTGAATGGATGAAGAGAGATCTGGCTCAACCATTCTATGGTCAGGTGGAACATGGAATTCCCATCTCGAGTTTGGTTTTGCATCATTAATGAAAGGTTATTTCTCCTTGTATTTTTATGAGCATTTTTGATGGATTATATGTGGTCTATATTGTTGTAATTTCATGAGTATTTATGTTGTTATTATGCTGGTTATATGTGTGCTTTATGATAAAAACTATGTATGGCTCTCAACGTGGTTTTAATTGTAGATGAATGGATAATGTATTTATGATCTAATGGACAGTAATGTGAAAAATGACATCAAGGAACAATGGTTCTTAGTGATTCTTAGATAAGTACAAGATCCCTATGTTTAATTCTATTGGTTACACCTATAGATTACATGCTTGCGACATGTTTGATGAAATTCATGTCATGGCTATTAGCGGTTTGATTAAGGTCTTGTTTAAATTATTGATTTTGCATCATTATTTCCTTGTTCTTTTATTGCTTCTAAGTTATCATTCCATTATGGTGACTTGGGATTTTGGCTTGAAAAAGCGGCTCAACTCTCAGGGACATTGGCATAGAATTGGCAAAATGAGTCTCTAGACACTAGCAGGCAAGCCTATGAGAGCGACTTTGGGTTTTTGGACGCTGTCATGCCTATAGCATGAAAGTGACTGAGTCTTAAGTTGGTCAAAACTTCACTAGAACCCAAGGGAAATATGTCTGAAGTGCTGGACTATTTCCTGAGGGTCCTAAAGCTGATGTTGAAGGTTTATGTGTTATGTTTTTGTAAATTCTATCTCCTTAAGGTCAGACAAGAGGTCAAGTCCAACCTTAGTAGCCTCGCATCGCATGTTTACCCTCATTGGTTGGTCACGTGGGTAGATGTGGGAGGAGGGCATTATAGGGACAATATGATTTCAAGTGGTAGATGAAATAATTGTTTGAGGACAGGTTGAGGACTTAAGATTGTAGTAAGTCAGCTGATCGATAGTGATGATCTTTTCATTGTGGGGAAAACACATCTCACAAAAAAAGGAAGATGCGACTGCAAACATAGCAAAGTTGTAAATACGACTTGACAAGATGGTATAATCTAAGGGGGAATCAATCAATTCAATTCAATCAAGACCGTCTTGCTAGCAATGTTGATATGAAAGTTATGGTATAAACCAAGGGGATGCAAGGGATCACTGTTCCAACCAAGAAGAGTGATAGTGGATGGGGATATGTTAGGGGAACCAAGTTGCTTTGAAACACTAGTGGCCATCACACAGATGGAGGTGCCTTCATCTATGCTACACTGCTAGACCATGGCATTCTTTATGAAGACTGGTATTTGAAAGGAAACTGAGGAAGGAAGGGGGGAATGTCCTTCTTTGTCAACGTCAAAGACATTTAGATGATCATTAGAAGGATCCCTAATGCCTAAATAAGGTAGTATGTATTTTCATTGGGATGGGATTGTATGGAGGACTTCTAGTGTCGACATGGCATCAGGAGAATGTTCCAATTCATCTATTATGCTGTAGGTATGGGTGAATTTAGAAGAAGAAACATTTGGACATAATGGGACTTTGGGGATCTTGGGGGGAACCATGACTTTAGGTAGAGGAATCTGTAAGGTGCCATTTGGTGATAACAGAGGCTTAGTGTAAACTTTGGGTTGGGAATCATTTGTTGAATTTGTAGGGGGCTTATCAAATTGGATGACCAAGTCTGGAGGTTGACTTCTTCGGTGTTCACTTATTTAGAATTCATCATGAGGATATGGTAATTGTTATCACCAAATTGTGAAGGTTGGAGAGTTGCATTACCCTGTGGGGGTTGGATAGCTACATATCCTTGATGGGGAAAAGGATTTGTAACCACAACTAATTGTGATGAAGGAGGAGGGGGAGGAGGAGGAGGAAAAATGGGTTGAAGTCATCTAGAATAAATTTCTTGAGCTCCCCATGTTTGATGAATCTAAGGTAAAAGGGGAATTTCATGAGTATAATGGCCAAATACTAGGCAACAAGCACAAGGTATGTTCATTCGAAGAGCCTTATTTTTCTTGGGTTGTCTGTCCTATTACTGGGTTATGGGATTAGGTTGGTCACCCTTAGGGGCATTAGTTGGTGGACGTTGGTTGCCTTAATTACCATGAGATGGTTGGTTCCAATTACCCTTACCCTTATTTATTCTCTTGGGGTTGGGGGGTATTAGATGTACTCTGTTGGGCATATACTTGACCTTGAGGGGCTGGTTTCTATTGTGGCAGAAGTTGAGGAGGTATGGGAGGTTGGGGCACTGGTGCTGATGGGGCTAGAGTGCTAGGAAATGCATAAGGACAGTAAAAATTCACGAAAATTTTTGGATAAACATGTGGGGAAACAATTGGCCTTGACATCGAATGATATAGATGGGGATATGCATTTGACATTCTTGTAACTTGATAAGCATTTAAACATGAAGCATCATGAAGGGGATAGGGGTAAGCGAAATTGGTCCCCCCTTAGGGTTGACCATAACTCATAGAAGCTTGAGGATATGGTGATAGTTGAGGGTGTGAGATAGATCCAACAATATTGTTAGCAACATGAGATTCCTGTGGCGCATTATCAATACTATGCTAAGGCAGGCTAAGAAAGATAGTATATACATAGATTGACAGTGCATAAATCAAGTCATATTTCAAAGCTATTTGGAATGCTTCTTCCTCAGACTGAGGGAAGTGAGAGGTAACATATTAACCTATGGGGGCTAAAATAATTATATGGAACCAATCCATATAGACACTATCTTCAAAGTTAGGGGCTCTACACATGCTCCTCCTTATGCTCCATTCTTGAACATGGTCATAAAGGTAGGTGGCAGAAGTTTGATTAAAAGAGGTTAAACGTTTGGTACCTGTGTTGTATCAGAGAGGTAGCTGGAAATAGGAGTGAAAAAATTTTACAAGAGTCACAAAGGTGGAATGGAAGGCATGTAGTTGGCCCACATACCATATGGCAGCATCTCCAATAAGGGTGCATTGGAAAAGGTGAAGATAAATGGAGTCTTCAGTGATGGAATTAGATCAACACCACATTTGAAAAGAGAGAACATGATTTGTAGGTTCTTCTCTAGGATTACCTTTTAACTTGGGGATGTTAGAAGGAAGTTTGGTACGTATAATAGGGCAATTGGGGTCATGAAGAATATGATCATTGATGAGATACCTGAAATCAAGAAGGCTCAAACGATCCATATAGGGGAGTAATGGAACATTAATGAACATGCTGGTAGAGGTTCTTCCTATCGAGTTACCTTGGTTTCCCCCATCCATGTTGGTGCCTAAAATGGTGGTAGTACGAGGCTGGGAAGATGAAAAATCAAAGGAAGAACTAGAAGAATCAAAATAACTAGAGTTAGTATAGGGAGTCAAAGGAGGCCTAGGAGGATGGAATCTAATTGGAGGGGGAGGAGTAAGATGTCCTAAAGGGAATTGGAGGCGAAGGCCAAGAAGCCTCTGTGAAAAATACATAGGGGTGAAATAATGTCAAGACAATGATGACTCAATAGACTAAAGGGTGATGATTAGAGAAAAGAGTAACAAACAACAAGCAAACAAGTGTGCAGTGGTACAAGTGCAAACTACCTATTTTAATATGCTACTCTAATTCAAGATAACACGTCCTATCAAATAAAAAGTTACCTCTAGCCTAAAGGTGATCTAAATCCTCAAACAAGGACTCCTAAATCTACTATTTCAGATGTCCTTTCAAGAGAATTATTACTTGATGGAATCTAATCCCTGCAAGAAGAGATATCTAGAGAAATGAGGGGTAGAGAACCAACTACTTCCCATAGCAAGTCCTTTAGGGTGTTTTCCTATGATTGGTCACTATTGTTATCTTTGTCTCATGGGGGTGGTTGATTATTGAGCTTCTGGGTGATCAACCAAAGCATGGGATTCCCTGCCATGGGTTGGGTAGCTCTGAGGAGATCTGCTTGCACAATGACCTAGTCTAAACCCCTCTTAATCAAGTTTCTTACGCCCTCCAACTTTGCACCATGGGATGGTGAAGGATTTTAAGCTCCCTAATATTTAAAAAAACTATGTCTCAATGTAAGTGATTGATGGGTGTTATTGGAAGCATATCTCATCGATCCTACACCTAACTAGACTAATTAGTTAGCCCTGGTGCCCAAGTGGGCTTAATATATGTGTGTTAAGTTATTATTATGTGGTTTGTAGTCTTGGTTTGGTGGTGTAAACCAATATCACGTGTGTGAAAAATGTGTTCAATGTATGAGTTGATTGAGCATGTTTTATGATGCCATGTGCTGCTGAAAATAAAGTGCTTAAAAAATATAAATAATGCTGAAAATAGAAAATAAAATAAAATAAACTGTCAAATCAAGCAAACAAACCCCCACCGAAAATGGGAAAACAAGCATAAAATAAATATGTGGAAAACAAGCTACTCAAAGACACACTTATGGACAAAATATCTAAGGTCAAAGGGACTATGATCTAAAGGCAACAATATGCTATAAATGGGATAGAAAACCAATAAAAATTAGAGGTTAAAATGTTGAAAAAGGATATGTAAGAAGCCTCAAAACCCATGAATTGCAAGGGGATCCTAAGGGGTGAAGGAAACATTAAACTCTAAAGGGAGCAAAATGATGAAAACAATTGTCCAAAAGGGCTATAAAATAATGGACAAACCTTAAAAACAATGGCTGAAAATGTTGCTTTCTAGACTCCTGAACTCAACAATTGTCTTCCTAAATAATGGAGTTGTACTCTAAACATTAGTGGGATTTTACCTTCCTCAAAGAGAAACTACTAAGTGGATCTAGGCCTAGGGGTGACTGGGGAAAGGATGGAAACCCTTCCCAGTACACATGCAACAATGTTGGGAAAACTGGAAAATTATGATTTTTTTCCTCAAAAATAATGCATCTAGATGCAGATAATGGGCTAAAAGGTGCATTGGGATGCAAAAAGAGGCTGAAAATTGTGCTCTATTCCCACAATTCTCTCTCGAAAAATATTACCCAAATTGTTCCATCTCCTACTTGGCTACTACCTGTGACCTGTACAAAGATGTGAAATCCCAACAGAAACCAAAATTTTTCTTGAAAACAAAGGAGATATAAAAATAGAAATTGAGAGGCTAAAAATAGCTGGAAAAACACTGAAGAGGGATGAAACAATAGTCACCAAGTTTCTGAATTACTACACTAATGGAGTCACCATTTGTTGATGACTATGTAGCTAGAGACCAAGTGGAGTCACTAATTCTTAGTGTAAATATTTCAGAAAAGTGTCCCAAAATTTCTTCACATAACTAGTGACAAGTGACCATAACAACAACATGTGGTCGCTTTTTTTATTTAGATGCAAAACAATGTGGGAAAATCCTGGTGAGGAATATTTGCAACATGGGTCTATAGGTCCACCTTCGTGGGATGGGTCCTTTTGATGTCCTTCTGCTTCATCGATCTTGTTCTTCTCTCTTAAATATGCAGAAAATCCAAAAGAAAGATGGAACTCAAGTGGGAGGTCAAATGTTGTGAGATGATAATGGTGATGATGATAATGATCATGGTGAAGAATGAATGAAAACACCTCCTATTTATAACAAAGTATTGAGATAAATCACGAAATGAAAAATAATAAATATTATTGACCAAATCAAAATTTAGCCATTAGGAATACTTTATTATATTTTTTAGAAAGGGAAAAAATATTCAAAATGGTTAAATATCTTTATTTAGAAAATTGTTGAAGTAGTTAACAACAAAATGATTTATTAATCACTTTGTGAGAATTAAGAAAAGTGTGGATTTGAAATAATTATTAAATAATGGTTTTAAAATTATTTAAAAAATAAAAATAAGGAATAATAAACAAATAGTGATTTATTTAATTATCCCAAGGTGGTTAAGTCAAAGGTGTTGAGAAATAATTATCAAATAATGATTTAATAATTATTTCTAGACAAAATTAAATAAATAATGATTTATTCAATTATTCTCATGGGGTTTTTTAATTTTAAACAAGAATAATTTAATTTAACAAGTATTTTTATCAATATGTATGTGATAGAATCGATCACCTAAAAATGAAGTTAGGTGAAGATCTTGAGGGTTTCCTTAATAAGTTTATTCACATTTGTTGTGAGTTTCGTGAAGAAGCTTTTGACTATAATTTTTTCAGCAAAAAGTTCTAGAGCCTGATTCTTCTCTCCATTAAATATTTTGGGTTTGAACCCCCAAATGATTCCACTCTCCCAACTTATGTTGGTAATGAAACACCCAAAATATGTGATGAGGAACCTACTTTTCCTTTTGTTCCTTTTCCTACTCCTTTCTTAATACCAATTTGGGTGCCCCCTTGCGATGATGTTGAAGTTGGGAAATCTGAAAATCAAATTTTTGATCCCTCTTATCCACCTTTAACTACTATCCATGATATACACCTTATTGAGGAGAAATTGGAATAGTTCAGTAATTATATGGAGCTTAAAGTGAAAGTTGATTCTTTGTTTTTTCAAGATCAAATCAATGTACATGTTCATAATATTGAATCTAATTTAATTGAAAGTAGGATTCCCTCAAGGGATACCCTTCAACCTCCATCTTCATTGTCTCATGATTCCTTGTTTCATGGTCTTCTTTATCAACCTACTTTAGCTCTTAATGATGTTCAACCTACTTCATTTTCAGATGAATGCTTCTGTCACATACATTTTCATAATAATACTTGTCAAAGGATTCATGAAGCTCATTAACAAGTTGCTCAAATGAATGGATAGAAGAAACTCGTAACTTATGACACCATTCCTTGACTAGAGCTTCAAATGTGAGGGTGAACAATCTAGCCATAACTTACAATATATTCCATTAGAAAGACAAAAATAAGAAAATTGAAACATATGTTGAAGGACAGTTAGTCCACCCTCGCCATCAAACTTAAATTGAAACAAGTTATGAACAATTTTTGTGGGTATGGTAAGATCAAGCTCCTTGGAAAAACATCTTGGGATTATGATTTGGGAATGATCCATTTAACATGATAAGTTCAAAATAGACTCAATGAGCACAACTTTTCATTTGGCCTCCTTTTAGCACCAGAATGTTGATGGTTCTAGATACCGCCAACATACAGGGGGTATCCCTAATGTGAAGTTCTAATTATACCTCACATCATTTGGAGTAGGAGCTCCATTCAAAGTATCAACCAGACCACCATAGCTCAAAGGTTTGCCTTGTCTACAATGGATAACATAAGAAATTAACACATAACCTTTTAAATCAACAAGAAACTTGACACTATGAAACACCAATTGCAATCTATAAAAGGAGGCCTTCACGAGAGGGGAGACAAAATCAAGTCACTAGAAGGGAAGTAATAGTACTATTCTAAGAGAGACACATGAAAGAAAGGAAATATTCATTAATTATCTAGAAAAACATTTCATATAGAGGCAATGATCATTAAAGTAAATAAAACACACATCCAACAAGGTAAGCACCAAATCCAATGAAGTAGTTCAATTTATTCAGTACATATGAACATAACATATACCACAAACATCTAAAGAATAGTCTTGCAACATTCATGTTACATGCATGAAAGTGTGATGGATCAACACGATTTTGATTATTATGTGAAAGATCCAAGTACACAGCTACAATGATGAGACACTAACTTCAATAGTGGAGCATTAAGTCACTTCTTGCTTCTCCAAAGAATGATCTTCTCTCCTATTCCAAGCTAGAGAAGGCAAGGCTATCTTTCCAAAGTATAAGACTCCAAGAGCCCCTTTGATTGAGCTATGAGGGTTTATTTATAACAAGAGGAATGAATTTCATATCCTCATGACTCCTAAGCTTCCCTCATGACTCGTAGACTCCTAAGTGACCTTTGAACTTCTATTCACTATTTGGTCCACATGTGACTTTTAATATTCTACATGTCACTCTTGGACTCCCACACTTTTACATTTTTTCCTTTTCTTGAAAATACATAATTATATTCCACATAATGTAGCAAGACCCATTGACACATATGACATTGTGATGACCGTTATACAAGCCATGAATTGACAATGATGACATGGAACTCAATGGACATGTGGCAATGCCAGGCTACTCTCCTTGTTGTTGTGTCTTGCATTCTTGATGATAGATTTGATCCAGACTTCATGTTCACCCTCTGAAGAGGCTTGGATCAATATTGGGACCTTTTGGGTGATCATGAAATGTCTTCATTATGTCCTGGTCTAGGATCTCTTTATGTATTCATGGTGGTTCTTCTTTGTGACTCTTCTATGCAAGTGGCTATTTTTTCCTTCTGTTTGGCACCTTCCTTGACCATCATCTTTCCATGTTGAATTGGTATACCTGCCAATGAAGTTCATTCATGACAATGCAAGATCATTCGTAAAACCATCTATTCCATCCCTACTTTGCTCATGGAAGAAGATGCTTATGATGGGCCTATGTAGGGACTAAGGAGGAGAGGCTTGTTGAGTATTATGTAGTTGAGCTCAACAATCACTGAGGGAAGGTATCAATACCCACTAGAACTACACACTATGCTATAAGGATGGGCTCTTTAGGGTCTGGTGTAGTGGGAAAGTGTAAGAGACAAAGTGATGAGATTACTGACTGAAACTGCGTAGTGCACAAGGCTCATGGGAGAGGAAGGCAGTGATAACACAAATGATATTAACAGTGATTGAAGGAAGGCCTCACTATTCTCCATAACTATGACATGTGCTATGGAGGTAGGGAAAGACTCAGTCACTATGCAGTAAGAGAGTCTAGTGGAAAAAGGTTGATGGCTTGCTGACTGAAGCTATGACATGCACTATGAATGAGAGACCCGCTTAAGGAAGAGTACAATTTTCTTTAGTAGTGATCTAGGAGGTGTTGCATTGTCCCCTAGAACTTCACCATTCATTAAGGAGACAAGACAATATTATCCTAGTGTAGTGAGGGGTTCTAGTTAACAAGGGAGGAAAGACTAGATACTGGAAATGCAACATGCACAGTGCTTGAGGGGAAAACTTCTGTGATAACATAGTTGAGGGTTACAATGGCTCAGACATGGACTAAATATCCACTAGAAATGCATCATGTGATTAGGGAGGTCAAATATCCACTAGAAATGCATCATGTGATCAGGGAGGTTCACTAGATAATAATATTGTGCAGATGGCTGAGGCAAAGAACAAAAGATTAAGTCACATTGACAGAAGGATTCTCATTACACTGTGGAAGAAGGAGGACCTTTGCATTACAAAATTTTATTTGAAAGGGGGTAAATGAGGCATTTGTAATTAGGTAGGAGTGCTCTATGTTCTATGCAAGGTAGAACTAATGAAGGTTTAGTGTAGTGAGTTGGTATAAGTAACAAGTATTAGGTGACCTTGCTTTAAGGGCTCTCAATGTGAAATCATAGGAGATAACCTTGAGAAAGACTTAGTGCACAAGTATAGGAGGGAAATATTTCAGAAATTAGGATCATGGATAGGCTATGATCATCACCTAAGAAGAGGGTCAATGGTTTAATAACTTGCACTAGCCAAGAGGACCAATAAAAGCTCCAGAATGGCTAAGT
The DNA here is from genome assembly GCA_000404065.3 of Pinus taeda. NCBI lineage: Eukaryota > Viridiplantae > Streptophyta > Pinopsida > Pinales > Pinaceae > Pinus > Pinus taeda. The sequence goes on from APFE030607192.1 coordinate 38,945, forward strand.
GTGGGACTAGTAGAGTAAGAGAGGGAAAAGAATTCGAACCAGACTCAAACATAGATCACACACATACACCATGAATACAAGCCAAGGGAATGCATAGTACTCATTAACAATGATCACACCTTGAAACTGTTAGTTCCAGTCTTTGTAGCCTATCACCAAGGATCAAAATGGGCTCTTACTATGTCTAGTTTTCAGAGATGTTTTTCACATGATTTTCAGTGCAAATGATATCCTAAGTATGTTCATTAGAAGAAGCTTAGAAATATAATTCCAATGGTATATTTCACGCTTGAAACTAGTTCCTGGATCAGAAGGATATGATTGAAATGAATGATTTATTCTTGGTTATGCATGTTTTGAGGTCATTTGTTGCACATAGGGACACGTTTACTACCAAATTAGTTTTTGAAGTAATGGACATGAATTTTACAAAAGTGAAAGATATTTTTGTCAATCACATACCAAATAATGAAAACGTCCTCCATTTTATGCACAAGTTTTACTATGTGGGAGATATGTAGTGATATTTGAAGCCTATATTAAAACAAACCAAATTTTGCATTTGTTTTACTGTTTTAGTCACTATAGTACAACACCATTTTACAACCGATAGAAAGTAATTTTGAGAAACCCAAGGGGCTTTTTGTCAACCACAAGACATATAACAAAAACCTCTTTCAGTTTATTCACAGGTGTCTTGAATTGGAGTATTTCACTAGATATTTACAACCTAGTTTTTTGGATTTAAATATTTAATGATTTATTGTTTTAATGATTATATTATGGCACAGATTCCGAGAAACTGGAAATGAATTTACAAAATTTGAGAGAGGTTTTTCTCAAACATGATCTTATCTACAAAACCATCCTTCTGTTTTGTAACAAGTATTATGGTTCAAGAGATATGAGCTCATCTTTGACCCCTATTTTCAGAAATTCGGTCCAAATTTAATGTAACTGTTTCTATCTTTAGGGAGATGGTTGAGCTCAACTCCCTTAGTCCAGGGATGATCTAATTGTATATATTTTATGAATTTCAGAGTGTAAAGGGTTTGAATTATTCACCATAGAAAAGCTGCTTTGGACTGTGTAAAGATTTTTTTGAATATTATTGTCAATGGAGCAGTTTCTGCCTTTTAGATTTGGGATCCATCATGGTGTTTAATGTCCAGCATGTGTTTGTTTTTCTCGTAAATTAACTTACATACTTTGTTTTTTCTGCTAATTCTTGTTACAACATTATATGAGGGAAGTGTTAGGAATCCATCCACGCTCGATGATCCTTTCACAATGATTTTATTGTTAGATGTAGTGGTTACCTTTGCAGAATCCATCCTCTGTTAGATGCTCTATTGAGTAACCCAGTGTTTCTTTTTCTTCTAAATCTTCCACTATAGATCCATCCCTTGACTGATGCCTGCAGTGTAGTGGGCTTTCTCCTCTTTCCTTCTCTCATTTACATCTTTCATCTGGCTGAACATTGCACTTACTTTGCCCCAAGTTTGTCACCAGAAACTAGCCTCGATTCCATAGCCCAATGGTCCCTTCTCTTGCTATTTTTGACCCACAATTTTCAATAAAATCCCTATACGTCATTGCTAGCCTAAGATTCACTTATAACAGCCACATTTTTTTGGCAAAGAGAGAGCCCTCTTTGGTCTAGCAGGGCTAGCTACTTGGCTAAGCATGGTTTGTGGTTACCCTGGCATTGCCTTCCTTCAGCCCGAGGTTCAATCCAGGTGATAAGAGAAACGATAGCAAAGAAACACTTATTTCTAAGTGCAATAGTTAAACATCACATTGTGACACTTAGAATTCAAGTTACGATAGAAATGTCGATTACGATCAGAAAGTGTGCTAAGTTGTAGGAATTTGACTAGTGAATATTCTTATGATATGTAGGACCATATAATTAGAAGAATGTGCTAGAGCTGTATCTAGTAATGTGTGAAGGTGTGACTCATACATGAGTGAAAATGGTTAGAAGCAACACTTGTGACAATTAGAAAACATGAAAATGACACTTGCAAAAGCTAAATAAGGTGAAAGTGACACATTCCAGAGTGAATATATCATGAAAACAAAATTTGTTAAAGTGAAAGAAAGAAAAAATCATAGTTGTGAAAGTGAAAGCGACACCTGTGAAAGAAAATTTGTGCAAAAGCAATAGTTGGGAAAGCTCACCAGAATATAAGTACAATTGCAGCTAGAGTGAGAGAGAGACTGTCAATGAAGAATGTGCATTGATTGTCAACATAGGCAGTGCAGTTCACTATTCTTATGGACTGTGTAGTCATTGTCAATAGTGACTACACAAGCACCGTAACTGAGTATTGCAGAAGCTCTATTTGCATAGACTATGGAAGCCTTACTCCCAATAGTTGCACAAGGCCTATCTAAGATTGTATAGGAATGGTGTGATTATGAATTAAAGAAGGACGGAGCATGTGTGGGAAAGTGAATTTGTCACTTAAAGCTCAATAAGAATAATTTATCACTTAATAAAGCATCAAATGACCATGAAGTGACCATTAAAGGATAGATCATAAGACCCTTAGTAGGCTCCAAAATGAAAGTGTAGGAAAAATTTGGAGGGTGTCGATCACAACATCAACGTACTAGTGGGGAACTTGCTGTGAGAAAAGGGCCATGAAAGAATCCACACTATTTTTAGTCACATCCACTTAGAAACATCTTAGGGATATTGCTAAGGAACAATATTACCCTGTTGCAAGCTACATAGACTAGTACATGAGATGAACCACACTACGATAGGAAAGGTATGAGTTAGTGCTAAAGTTCACAAACATATTTCATACCTTGCACACCAAGATGTGTATTAAGTACTTTGAGTGACATCTGGTACTCAAGTACCATGTCTATCTACACAGGTACATCCTTAGAGAAATTGAGTTCTATGACATCTTCTCGCTTGACGCAAAATATTGATATGTTGTCAAAAGCAATAAAAAAATTTAAATAGAAGAAACCACACTTTGGGTATACAAATCATTCATAGTAGAAGAATGGCACAAGCATCCCCAAACTACAGAACAAAGGACAAAAGCAAGTGTTAGGAGAATACTCATAAATGAATGTGCCAAAAATCCACTTTTATATAGTTGGTGACAATCTGCCTAACAAGAAATAAAAGTGAAGAAAAACATGATGCAAAACCCTCTATCTTCAGCACTATCTTCAAATCTACAAAAGGAATGTTAGAAAACATAAGGTAAAACCATCTATCTTCAACACTATCTCTAGATTTGCAAAATTAATGTTAGGAAATCATGTAAAAACACTTGAAAATACTAAAAATATATGCCAAAAATAAAGATGACAAACCCAATGAAAAGAACTTGATAATTTTATTATTGAAAAAAGTACCTAGTGGAGTAGAATGTAGAGATGTGTGTAATGTCATCCTCTATGGGATGGGTCCTTTGATTCCCTATGATTCTTATGCCTACTACTTCTCTCTCTCTTTCTGGTTGTAATGGTAAAATGGAGAATGTTGTTAGAACTCAATGTGGAGAGCTCTTGATTGATGAGAGTAAAGTGATGATCATGATTATGATCATGTGTAGAGACTAAGGGAAAAACCTCTATTTATAATAAAATTCTAGGATAGATCTAGATGTAATCAAACAATAAAATATTATTAGACAAAATCAAGACCTAACTGTTAAGATTATTTTATTGCACCGAGAGGCACTCTATAACCCAATATATGAGGTAGATGTTGTCACGTAACATAATGTTACATTAAAAAATATTAAAAATATATGAGGGAGATGTTTTCACATAACGTAAGTTTACATTAAAAAAATATAAAAAATATGAAGGAGATGTCACAAAAATATGTGTCGGCTAATATATATTGTATATGTTGAAGATATGTGTAAGGTTACTATATATGTGTCATCTAATAGATATTGCACATGCTAAAAATAAGTGTAACATTACTTTAAAAAATAAAAAAAATAAAAAAATATTTAATTAAAATAAAAAAATGTATCAACTAATATTAACAAACTCAATTTTGAAAATGATATATATACAATTTAAAAAGAGATCGATTATCTTATTCATTGAATAACAAATAAAATTAGGTAAAAGAAGCAGACTATTCAATTGGGCATATCCTGTAATAATAATGAGGTAAATTTCGTGACATTTAGGTTTTTTGTTGTGTCATTTCTGTAATAATAATAACCTACTAAATTTATATTTCGTGGCGTTTAGGTTGATTTTTCTAATTGCGCCAAGAGGTGCTCTACAATCCAGTATATGAGGGAGATGTTGTCACGTAATGTTACATTAAAAAATATTTAAAAATATGAGGGAGATTTTGTCATGTAACGTATGAGGGAGATGTCATACAATCCAATATATGACGGAGATGTTATCACGTAACGTTACATTAAAATATATTAAAAATTATGAGGGAGATTTTGTCAAGTAACATATGAGGGAGATGTTTTCATGTAATGTTTTAAAAAATATGAGGAGATGTCATACAATCCAGTATATGACAAAGATGTTGTTACGTAACTTACATTAAAAGATATTAAAAAATATGAGGGAGATTTTTTCAAGTAACATATGAGGGAGATGTTGTCACGTAAAGTTTTAAAAAATATGAGTGAGATTTGTTACGTAAAGTAACGTGACATTAAAAAACATGTGTCAGCTAATATATTCTGTATATGTTGAAGATATGTGTAAGGTTACTATAAATGTGTTAGATAATATATATTGTATATGCTAAAGATATATTGTATATCTTGAATATATTGTATACAATTTAAAAGAGATTGATTACCTTAACAAAGAAAATTAGGTAAAGGAAGCAGAGGATTCAATTGGGCATATGATGTAATAATAAGTGGAGGATTCAATTAGGCATATCATTGATGAGCCCTAGAAATTGGTAATTATATGCGCTCATTCGGCCTCTTATTTTGACTTAATCCACCATTCTTATTAGTTTGTTGCATGATTTTGAATATATTTATGCTAATAGAGTGAATTGGGTTAGTCACTTTTCCATGTAGTCTAATGAATGTTTTATGCATATTTTTTGGACAATTTTGGACAAAGTAAAGGAATTTATGAGAAAAAGGCAGCCAAAAATCAAGGAAAACAGGGAAGAGGATTTCTAAGGGGGGTGTCTCCTTCATTTATGACCCCTTCCCTTGAATCCTCCATCAGCAACTCAGAGCACAAAGGTCCACATTGATGGTTTCAAGGGGCAACTGAGCAAGTAAAGTAGGACTATTGTTTATCTTCAGTTCTAGGAAGCCAAGTTCCTTGGTTTTAGGAGGATTGTTGGAGGTCCCCATTTGTATAAATAAGGAGGCTTAGAGCCTTAGTAGGTTAGCCAGTTACTAGTAGATTTTCGCACTTTTGTGCAGCATTGTGTTCAGCTCATTTGCGAGTTCCTTTTTGAGAATAGTTTATGTAATGTAACTTCTATTTTTGATAATGAAGATGAAACAGTTTTTGAGCTAGCACTGATCTCTTTTAGAGGGCTGAGGCTCTTGGGTTAGGGCCCAACCCAAGCTTCCCAACACCTCCTACTATGTACTTATATGTTTTTGCTTCAATTCATGAGTTGATTTATGTTGCATAGATTTATTTTACTTTGTTACCTTAGGTTGCTTTTGATGGTTAGTATAGTTGTTTTTGTTTCAAGTTGCTTAAGTAAGTTATTGAAGTAACAAAATAAGATTCAATAAGGCCAAAATCAGGCCCTGATCTCCTTTCTCCCTTCCTGGGACTATGATTTGAGGTCAAGGCACTACTGCTGCCACCAAAAGCATAGTTTTTGCTCTTCCGTGCAACTGCTAGTGTGATAACTTGAATTGGAAAAGTTGATATTAGTTCAGATTCAATTGCTTAAGATCGTTTCTTTTCCTTTTACCATATTTCTCTCGCATGCTTTTTTGTTCATAAGTTATCGTTCAACATTTTCTATTTTTAGGTCAGAAATTAGGTCAAGCTAGACAAAGTTCTATTTTCATGGTATAGTTAGTTCTTTCTTTAGTCAGTTTTGATAAGTAAATGTGCAGATCTCTTGAAGAAATACATACATCCATAGAACAGCTAGCACCAACCCACTTCTCATAGATTTCCCAACTCATTCGCAACATTTCGCTAATGTGCCCTAATTTCTGCATTTTTTCATAAAGTTTCTTTCTTGCCATTTGAAAAAATCCAACGATCATGTTCATTCTTGATCTTCTTTGACAAGTTCTAGACACCTAAAAACCTTCATCTAGCCTTCAATTCCCCTTTCCTATCATTTTTCCACCTTCAAAACTCCAAAAATAGCTCTCGGTCTCCTCTTGTAGATCCTTGTGTAGATCCCTTGCAGTCTCCTGTAGAATTTCCTATGTGTGATTTTTCGAAGTCCGATCACTATGGAAATCTCTAGAAGGGTACTAGGGGCTTCTTAGAACCTCTCCACACCTTCCTCTGCCTCTGCAACAGCCATTCCCATCTTCCTTTGCCACCAAACCTCTGCACAATCACAACGAGATAAATCACAAGCATAATAATTTAACATAAAAGCACTCAAAAGCACAAAAAGATGTTTTCTTCTCATTTATTTTCAGAAGTAGCTTGAATAAATGCAATTTATCTTTTCAATAGTCAATGGCATTCATTTCTTCAGTTTTCATCTCTTTTCTTGCAAAATTAGGGTTAATAGGTAAATTAGGGTTTGCTAGGGTTTGCATTACATTTCAGTTATTATTCTCTTTATGCAAATAGATTAGCCCCTGTAGAGTTAGTTTTCTTTCATCACAGTCAAAGCTTCTTCTGAGAACTCATAGAAGTTGGCTTAAGCTCCTAGCGAACTTGCGCCAGCTAATCAAGTGACAACCTGCAGTAAGAGCTAGTACTTGTGCATACAACACCATTGCTTCCAAGTTTGTTACAAACTACTCGGTTGATAAAAGTAAAGTAGGAAGCCCCAGGAGTTGCAACATGATTGCTGCAATATTGGTGCTCACCATATTTTTGGCGCCGTTACTGGGGAAGCATCAGAGTATTTTGTGATTACTTCTTTTCTTCTATTTTCCGCTGCAACATTCTGCCAAGTAGTTCAATTTAGAAAAAGTAGAGTAGTTGTTTCATTTCAATTCTGCAAAAGTAGATTAGGCATTTCCTGCTTTCATTTCGATTCTGCAATTTCATCTCAGCAAGCGTAGATTAGGCATTTCCTGCTTTCATTTCAATTCTGCAATTTCATTTCAGCAAGCATATATTAGGCATTTCCTGCATTCATTTCAATTTTGCAATTTCCATTCCAGCAAAGTAGATTAGTCATCTCTTGCTTTCATGTCAATTTTGCAATTTCCATTTCAGCAAGATTCATTTCAGTTCATTGCAATTTGTTGTTCAATCCATTTCAGTTTTATATGTACAAGCAGAAAAAACAAAAATCACCCAAAAAGAGATTTCCTTTCATGCCTCGTAGGAACATAGACAATTTAGGAAAATTCCTACCCAATACCCCCACCACATCACTAAGTCACCCTTCTCTCTGCTTTGGTGGCGGTGATCCAAAAGAACCTATAGGTGAAGCTCTGGAGATATATGAAGATCCTATAACAGAAGAAGAGCAAGAAATCATTCCTCCTTAGACCATGGCTGAAAACAAAAACGTTAGAGGAAATGGGGAAAGAATAGAGGGTGCCTTTCCTATTCGGGAGACCAATGGGGACACTAAAATGAAAAACATATGTCCTTCAGCCTTACCTCACTTCCATGGATTGACTATCGAAGATCCTGATACCTTCTTGTTTGAATTTGTTGTTCTCTATTGAACCTATGGCTATGTAGAATATGAGTAGAAGTTGAAACTGTTTCCTTCTACCCTCAAGGATGCAGCATTGCATTGGTTCATGGGGTTACCTGGAAACAACATCACAACTTGGGCTCAGATGCGGCAAGCCTTTAACAAAAAATACAGGGACTACTATAGATCAAAGGATACCAAGGAAGAAATCTTCCGAATGGGAAGTGATGAGTCCTTAGAAGACTATGAAGAGAGGTTTCAACTCAGTTATAAAAAGGCTAGGTGCACACTTGACCCCAAATCTCTAAAGTTGGTCCTGTTGACTACTGGAGTAGCACCTGATGATTATGTGAAGACTCCATGCCCAAGGATGATCCAGAGGACACTTGTACCATCAGATGTCATCAGTCAACAGAGTTTTTTAACTCTACTTCTATCTTCTCATCATCCTTCTTGTACCCAGATTCCACACCCTACCGGGAATTGTAATAAGTGATGCTAGTATGATGTTTCTTGAATTTGTAACAGGCCTAGGATGTGGGACTCGATCAGCAAACGAGTACACCTTGGAGTGTTTTTTTTATCCGGTTAATTATCTCTTCTTTTCCCTTCTTTTTCAGAGGCGGATAATTCTCTGGATTTTTTCACTCATTTTTACCCCAAAGCCGAGGTGACGGTTTGAAGATTGAGCCCCTGACACATCTTAGTGTCTAGGGTTGATGTATGTTACCATACTAGATCACACAAAAAGTTTCGTGGAATTTGGCTAGGTCTAAGTAGGATTTTTTAATAGTTAAAAATTTCTCGCAAAATGGGATTTTTTAATTATTTTTTATGTAAAGGCATAAATAAGTGGCCTTAGGAAATGTCTGGGGCGTATGACCACTCGAAATTCATCCTCAGAGGCCCAACATTATCCTAGAGCCTACTTTGGGGGTCAAAAATTGACTTAGAGTCCCTCAAAAGCCGATTTTTCAAGTGACAGTAGCAAAAATGAAGAAGAAATTAAAAAAAAATGAATAATTGGAAAAATTTATAAATTTTTCCAAAGTCAAAATAAGTCAAATTTTGACATGGAAAGTAAGTGGTAGTTTAAATGATGATTGGGCATCCTAAGGCCCACCAATCCAAGTGGCAAGTGAGCCAACTCAACAAGAAGCAAGGTGGGCCCACAAATTTTCAAGCCGTGGGGTAAAGGTGGAAACACATGAAATTTATATCAAGTTGATTTAATTTAAAGTGAAAGCCATATTATAAGGTTGAAAGTATAAAGTAAAATGAGTGGGAAATGGACCCACCTCACCTCTCCATAGTGTATGCATAGTTCTAGAGATTTACACACATGTTAAAATGAAATATCCACGATGGCCCAGTTAATGCAGCATCTACAACAGCATATTGGAAATCAATTTTACGTGGAAGATAGTTTACAGCTCCTACTCATACTCAACTAGAGAAACCTCCACACAAAGGGCTCCATGCAGCAAAGATGTTTTTTAGATACACACAGCACTAGCTGGCAGCTTCCACGCAGGTCAGCACGGCAGTCAACGTACATACGTCAAAGAACCTCCACGCTGGACAGAGATATCTCCACGCAATTGTTAGCAGCCCACACGCAGATTTGGAGAGCAATTTAAGTTGGTAGTCAACCGCAGTTTAGAGGCAGCCGAGCTCAACATTTAACGCAAGTCAACAAGTCAACACAACAGTTATGTGGGCAGTCCATACGCATAGTTAACAGCAGTTCTAACGCAGTTTTCAAGTGGATATATGCACAGCTAATTGGCAGTGGTTGATTTAGTTTGATGGCTGATTTAGTGGGATATTTCTCCCATTCATCTCCACGATACTTCACACATGGCAGCCTCATATATTCACGCAGTTTAAAGGCAGCCAATCAAACAACAGTGTAAAGAAATATTCGATGGACAACAAGGCTCTATTGACTGCCAGCTACAGGATTACAAAACAATCATATCAGACACTTGTACGAATTCATTTTACATTGGGATTGTCACTTGCTACACTTGTCATTGTCTCTTGGCATTGGGATCTCCTTCCATTTCTCTATTTATGGGAACCTTGGGCTCTTATTGTATATCATAGAACGAGCTATTGGGCTGGTGGAGACTCTGCTGGATTGTGTACTCATTTTTCATATAAATAAATAAAAGTCTTTGGGGTTACTGGCTTCTTTTGTGGTGCATGCTTTGGTACATGAGGTATACCTGTGTCGTTTGATGTTATTATTCATTTGATTTTACATTTGCTATCTAGTTGTTTTTCTTTGTGCATTTGCCTGAAGGCATTATTGTCTAGGGAGGAGAGATTTGCAGCTATCTCAAATCTCCTTTGGGCTTGGTATATTTTGTGCTCTCGTTGTAGCTTGTCATTGTCGGTTCAATTACAAGCTCAACTTGGTCTCTATATGCAAAGTCTCTCTTGCACTAACAATTGGTTTGCAGGCATTTTTTATTTAAGGACAGGTTGCCAACTCTATTGGAGTGTGAGGACTTCTTCGGTTGGAATAGTCACCTCCAAGGATATCAAAGGTCGCACAAGTTGTTCAAGCCAACAATCTCATAAGACATCAAAAATATTTACTCAAGAGGGGGTTTCTTGAGCCCTTTGTTTATTTTCTACCTTGAAAAATTATCACATATTTTATTTTTTCATTTGTGTGCATATTGGTTTTATCTTGCATTTGAGGCCCTATTTCTTTTGCATGCTAACTTTTTAGCTTGCTGTCCTACAGGTGTTCCTGGAAGTAATTCAAGTTTGAAGAAGAAATCCAAAAGCATGAGCTAAGTAACCTCTTTCCATTTGGAAATCCAAGCCGAAGGTTATTTGGGCTTTAACTTGAAAACATTTGACTTCATTCTAAACAAATAAAAAATACAAAAAAAAAATTCATTTCTTAAAGAGCAACGCTTTGAAGGCATTGGTTGTTTATGTGTTTCATGCTTATCTTATGTGTTAAATGGCTATTGCTCATATTAGGTTTTGCTTATAGATCTTAGATAAATAATCTTTTTAACTCTAACAATTCTCCTAGAAACTCGCATCTTTGTTTTTAGCTTAACTTTTCATTAGGGACCACCCACCTTAGATAACCTAGGAGATAGCTCAAACGGAGAGAGTTGGGATTAGTGTGACAGCCCCTTCTCTGAATTCCCTGCCACCAACCACACCTTGTGGGGTTGAAGGCTTTTCTCACTGACTTGTAGGTAGGTGCGGGCGGCAGGGTCAACATCTTCTGGCGCCGTTGCCGGGGACAAGCTTTCTTGTACCTGGGAAATCTACTAACCTTTTGATTTTATCATTTCGAGCTTTAGATTTAGATTCTTGTTCAAGTGGTGACCTCACTCAATCCAAATTTTGCAAGAGTCTCTACCAGGAGAAATTCAAGTGGTCTAGTTAGCCCCTCTCCTGATCCTGAAAAGGTTTTTAGAGAGAGGTTGAATAGACTTTCTCGTAGTAGAGCTCTTGCTAGTCTTGGGCAAGAGGCTATTTCTGATATTCATTTGCTTTTTCAAGAACAAGCGGAGCCTAGCATCATGAATAATCTTTTGGCTCCTTGTGACTTCACTAACATAAATGGCTATCCTCACAATATCCCTGACAAGGCTATTGAAAAGTTGCCTTCCTTTCAAGGTAACAATGCCATTAGTGCTACATCACATGTGAAAAACTTTAATGTTTGTATCTTTAAATGGTGTAACACTGCTAATTATGAGGATGGGAAGATGAGGCTTTTTGTTTTATCTTTAGAAGAGGATGCTCTTGATTGGCTCACTGAGCAACCTGCTAACTCATAT